>BLSH010302492.1:24131-38648 GCA_018402905.1 Glandirana rugosa | reverse complement strand
AAAGACAAGCTGTCCTCTGTGGGAGGTATATCATCTGTGTCCTCTGTATCCCCCCAGCCACGCTCCAGTGATGCCCACGAGCTGCGTTGGGTGCCACCCTGCTGCAATTCCTCCTCCTCCTCCTTATCCTTCTTGTCCTCTAGAACTGTGCCCTGGCTTGAATATTTTTGACCTGCTGGTGCAGGAACCCACCCTCTGAGCTACTTGCGAATGACTGGCCTGGTAACCGTGCATATGACCCCTCTTCCTCCTCCTCATCCTCCTGTGCCACATCCATCATGGCCCGAAGTGTTTTTTCAAGGAGACATAGAAGAGGGATAGTAACGCTGAGAACAGCTTCATCGGCTTCATCGGCACTGGCCATGTTGGTGGAGTACTCAAAACACCGCAATACGCTACACAGGTCTCGCATGGAGGCCCACTCGTTGGTGGTGAAGTGTTGCTGTTCTGCAGAGCCAGTGACCCGTGCGTGCTGCAGCTGAAACTCCACTATTGCCTGCTGCTGCTCGCACAGTCTCTCCAGCATGTGCAGGGTGGAGTTCCACCTTGTGGGCACGTCGCATATGAGGCGGTGAGCGGGAAGGCCGAAGTTCTGCTGCAGCACAGACAGGCGAGCAGCAGCAGGGTGAGAACGCCGAAAGTGCGCACAGATTGCCCGCACTTTATGCAGCAGCTCTGAGATATCCGGGTAGTTTTTTAGAAAATTCTGTACCACCAAATTCAGCACATGTGCCAGGCAAGGGATGTGCGTCAAAATGGCTCCGCCCAGAGCCGCTACGAGATTTCGGCCATTGTCGCACACCACCAGGCCGGGCTTGAGACTCAGTGGCAACAACCACTCATTGGTCTGTTGTTTAATGCCCGTCCACAGCTCCTGCGCAGTGTGGGGTTTATCCCCCAAACATATCAGTTTTAAAACAGCCTGCTGTCGTTTCCCCCTGGATGTGCTGATGCTGGTGGTGAAGGTATTACACTGAGTGGATGAGTGGGTGGTCGAGGAGGAGGAAGTGCAGTAGGAGGAGGAGGCAACAGGAGGCAAAGAGAAATGCCCTGCAATCCTCGGTGGTGGAAGGACATGCGGCAAATGGCTAGCCGGCTCAGGCCCACCCGCCACTACATTTGCCCAGTGTGCAGTTAGCAAGATATAGCGTCCCTGCCCATGCTTACTGGTCCATGTATCAGTGGTTATGTGGACCTTGCCACAGATGGCGTTGCGCAGTGCACACTTTATCTTGTCCCCGACTTGTTTGTGCAGGGAAGGGATAGCTCGCCTGGAAAAGAAGTGTCGGCTGGGAACCACATACTGTGGGACAGCCACCGCCATCAGGTTTTTGAAACTGTCCGTGTCCACCAGACGGAATGACAACATTTCATAGGCCAGGAATTTTGAAATGCTTGCATTCAGGGCCAGGGATCGCGGGTGGGTAGGGGGGTACTTCCTCTTTCTCTCTAGTGTTTGGGAGATGGACAGCTGTAAGCTTCCATGGAACCATGTGGAAATGCTTGGGGACGGTGGCGGACATGGTGGCGTTGCTGTCATATCGTCTGTTTGCTGGGTGGCAGGTGACACTGTCACTGTAGAGGTGGAGAAAGACCCCGAGGCAGCAGCAGAATAGGAAGCAGGAGGAGGCCGAGACCTTTCTTGGATTTTGAGGTAATTATTCCAATGCAGCTTGTGCCTTGAATTTAGATGCCTGGTCATGGGGGTTGTTCTCAGGTTGAGAACATTTATGCCCCGGCTCAGGCTATCATTTCACAGCTTGCAAACCACTCGTGTCTTCTCGTCAGCACATTGTCTGAAGAACTGCCACGCGGGGGAATGCCTTTAAGCTGCCTTTGGTGTGCTAGGTCCCTGGGTGCGGTCGGTAGTAGCAGGCCTACTGTCTAGGGGACGCTCGCTCCACTTTTGCAACCTGCTTCCTCTTTTGCTGTGCTGGTGCCTCTGTGCGACCACCACCTCTTCCTCCAAACTGCACACGTCACTCGCATGACCCTCATTCCATGTGGGGTCTAGGACCTCATCATCCTCCACATCATCTTCCACCCACCCTTCATCACTGCCCTACTTGTCAGTCTGCACACTGAGGCAAGCTGCAGCAGTTGGCACCTGTGTTTCGTCATCATCAGAGATGTGCTGCGCTGGTGTTTCCATGTTCTCATCCTGCAACAGAAGTGGTTGGGCATCGGTGCACTCAATGTCTTCCACTTCTGGGGCAGCGCTATATGGATGGCCCACGGAAAGCACACCAGGAGAGTCATCAAAAAGCATAAGAGTCTCTTGCAGGACTTGGGGCTCAGACTGCTTGGCTAATTTACAAGGGGCTAATGTGAAAGACAGATGGCCATGGGGTTCAGGTGCCAACTCTGAGCTTTCATCAAGGGACCGGGAGGGAGACAATGTGAAGGAACTGGAGGCATTGTCAGCCACCTAATCTACTATCGCCTGTACTTGTTCTGGCCTCACCAATCGTTGAGGGGCATTCTGGCCTACCATATACCAGTGAAGGTTCTGTTGGCTACCTGAGGAAGGGGTTTCCCTTGTGCGTGTAGCTGGCACACCTCGACCACGTCCTCTCCTTCCAACAGGAGGTTCACAAACACCACCAACACCAGCAGCACCAGCATCACCAGCAGCACCATGACCACGTCCCTTATTTGCTCTCCTCATTGTGCCCGCAAATGTACTATGTAGCCCTATGTAAGTATTTATTGATACCAATTAATACCTTTTTTTTTTTTTGAAAACACCAACATAGCCGGACTTTTTATTTTGGTGCAAGAAATGCACCGCTCACACCAACAGCTGGAAGCTCTCCCTTTAAAACTAGGAGATGATTTTTGAACAATAATGTGTCACTAACAGCAACAGCTAGAACCTCTCCCTTTAGAACTAGGTGATGATTTTTGAACAATAATGTGTCACTTACAGCAACAGCTGGAAGCTCTCCCTTTAGAACTAGGAGATGATTTTTGAACAATATATAATGTGTCACTTACAGCAACAGCTGGAACCTGGCCCTATAGGAGTAGGCAATGATTTTTGAACAATAATCTGTCCCTCTAAGCAACGGCTAGAAGCTCTCCCTTTAGAACTAGGAGATGATTTTTGAACAATAATCTGTCCCTCTATGCAACAGCTGGAACCTGGCTCTATAGGAGTAGGCAATGATTTTTGAACAATAATCTGTCCCTCTAAGCAGAAGCCTCTACCTAGTGCAGTCAGATCGTTTTGTAATGCAGGGTTTGATCTGCAATCTGTCACTCAAAGCAGCAGTATGTGAAATCTCAAATTACTCCCACAATCTGATCGTTATGTACGATCCCACAATCTCATTGTTGAGTACGATCGTAACGCTCGTTGTGTTAGGCAGGGTTTGATCTGCAATCTGTCACTCAAAGCAGCAGTATGTGAAATCTCAAATTACTCCCACAATCTGATCGTTGTGTACGATCGAATCGATCGTTGTGTTAGGCAGGGTTTGATCTGCAATCTGTCACTCAAAGCAGCAGTATGTGAAATCTCGATTCTCAAATTTCTGCAATCTGTCCCTCAGAGTAACAGTAGTAGTAATCTCAGGATGCAGGATCAGATGTTAAAATGTCTGCAATCTGTCCCTCACAAAAACGCTGGCAGCTTCCTCTCCCTACACTATTCAGAGTCTCAGAGAGCATGTGACTGCAGCATCAAGTGACTCCAGCTTATATAGAGGCTGGGTCACATGATGCACTGGCCAATCATGCCATTAGTAGGCATGGCTGTGATGGCTTCTAAAGGCAATCCAGTGAAACGCTTGTTGATTGGCTGCCCTGCAGCTATTCAACATGCGTGATCAACTACCAGAACCCATAACCCTAACCCGAACGTTTTTTGAAACGTTCGTGTTCGGGTCCGGGTCCCGGACACCCCAAAGTTCGGTACGGACTCGAACATTTCACTCAACACTAGTAAGGACAAGGTGGCTCCAAGCAGCGCTGCTTCCTTAACAATAATTGACAGCATTGTTCAAATATGGGCATGTGGCAAAATTTAGGAAATTAAGCAAGGCTCCATTTCCCTCCCGTTGGCTTACGTGGGTTTCCTGACCATGTGAATGAATTGGCAGGGTGATGTCAGTGGTTGGTAGGTACACAGCAGCTGCCAGCAGCCGCTGCTTCCTTAGCAATCTGACACCCAGAAGCTATCATGTATGTCCCTAAGCCCTAACAATTCAATGTTCAAGTGAGCGTCTGAACATCCAGTGCTGGGTCTGAAATTTTATTCAGACCGAATACTGAGCTCATCCCTGCTGATTTTTTAATTTACATTTGTGTTCACCATTGCAATCACATCTATGGTAATTTTAAAGAGTAACTAGCTTTCGATGGCTGATGACTGATTTTTTTAAACCTTTCTTAATTGACGGGCAATAGGGCTCTAATTGCTAAAATGTATTTGTATAAACACAAAGAATGAAACAGCCATCGATTTGTGTTTAGGTTTGTTTAGGTTTTTTTTTTTTACTTTTTGCTATCTAAACAAAACTGTCTGTACGATGATCAATCACAAAGATTACAATAGTGCACAATGAATGGTTATGAGTGAAAGCCATTGTGTATGTTTAACCAATCATAGTGATCACATGGTACCAGCCCAGTACAACAATCCATCACTCACTATGTCCAGTGGGTGACAGATTGTACTGCTGTGTAGCCTCTAGTGCTCACATGAGGAGCACAACTGGGAGGACATCATATGGTGTCCAACCAGAATAATGGTTCCCCCTCCCAGCCATCTTTTTATTATAGGCCAGGTGAGAGTGGGAAATGGTTAAATATGCATACAATGTCAACGTTCAAGTAATGGTGCCTATGATGTATTAGATTCATTCAAGTGTTTGCAGCTCACTTTTGACTGGGGTTGTCTTCAGTACTAAAAAAAAACAAAGAAAAGAGAGAGCACATCGACTTTGTGCAGGATACACACTATTGGCCACTGGGTTGCACTGACAGCTCCGGTTGGAGACACTGTACTAACCATGCAAGGTTAGCCCAACGATCTCCCCCGCTAAGCTGTTGTGTTCTTCCAGGGGGATGGCCCCCACGCCAGAACACTCCGATCAGCAATCTCTACCATTGACTAAGAGTGCTGATCGGGAGTCGGCCGGCTGCTGGTTTTCCATCATGCACGTCCAACAGAAGCCAAACAGCCAGCTTATGTCGGACAGACCAACATGCACATGGGCCAAATACCGGCCATTTTTTTAAACCGGCCATTGTCTCCTGGCATTCGGCCCATGTGTATGGGGCTTAAGACCACTGAATTGTTAAGAAAAATGTTTTAATTACAAAACACACAAAATAATTGAAATCACAGGCATATTGTCTAGTCTGAGGCACACAGTGCTTTCTTGCGCTCCTGACTGAGGAATGATATGAAGTCCTCTCTGGCACATACAGTAGATATTAGTAGGTGCTAAATATCTAACGTGTTTCAAGGGTCAAGCCCTCTTCCTCAGAGCTCTTTTGTGAGTATTTTAATAAAACTTTTTAAACAATTCAGTGATGTTAGAAGGTGTTGCCCTAGTCTAGTATGTTCTTGCTTCTTTATTTTTCTAACACAAACATTATGTCTGGAGACATGAATGATTTCATTGTCTGCAAACAATGGATTCAAAATTTGTGTTTGTTCACCTAATTATTGATACACACAGTATGCGTTTGGTCAGTCTTGGAAGCAGAAGCCAGCTGTAAGTAAAAAAAAAATCCAACCCCTGGGTACCTCCCCCCCGTAGTTTGACATCACAACTGGTTCCTCTTCTTGGCAATGGCGGTGGGGGTGTGATAGGCCTTACTGCTGGACTGAACGGCAATCACATAATGACATATGAGTGCCGCTCAGTCCTGGAGTACTGTAAGTCCAGTCTGCATGATGATGCATGTTTTAACAACAAGCCAGGCACACAGGAAATGGAAAGAATGATGCAACTGTCATTCTGCTCATAGAGGAACAGTGGTGTTGTATAAAGGAAGAAGCTGTAGTGTGGAGAGGGAAAGTAAAGCTTGGATACCACTTGGTTAAATTATACTTAAAGTCAAAAAGAACCCCAAAACATTTATTTAATTCATCTCTAGAATGCATGTACATTTCCCCATGTTTTATCCATTTAAACATGCTGCAAAACAGAAAAACGGTGATGTGCCAGAAATAAAATGTGCTACTACATTCCTCTTTGACGTGACAGTAGGGCTCTGAATTCCTACGCATGTGATATCAGCCCTGCCTACTTAATTTCAGATGGTTTACACAGAACACAGACCCCCTCCTCTCCTTATCCGCTATCTCTATAACCGCCTGTGCACAGGCAGAGAGTGCAGGTAGTTATCAGCTAAACAATTTTCATCAGGTATTTTTGCACTTATTGAACAGATATACCAATACATTTTTAATGGTATATTTAGCAGATCAGGAAATAAGAAAAGAAGAATTTTAAAGTTTACATACACTTGAGCTTGGTTCACACTTGAAACAGATGCGACTGATGGCATGGGTCTGGGGTGTCCCTGTTCTATGTTTCAGGGACAAATCAAGCCTGAATTTTTGTCTGAATTTGGGCCTGAAATGGAGCCAAAGGATGCACAGGACCCCTGTGAAATTCGCTCCACAGCTGCCCCAGAGATGTGTAAACGGCTTCATTGAGAGCCGGTCACAATCTCCTGTCATGCCAATTGGGAGACCCACATCCAGTTCGCACTAGTGTGAAGCCAGCCTTAAGTTTAGGTTTAGGGCGTTACAAATTAGGATGGGGTATAGAGTTAAAGCAGTTCTAAAGCCAAGTTTGCTTTTACATTTGGATAGGAAGTAGGGAAAGATACAACTGCTGTCAGTTTTTTTTTTTCTTGCCAAGATATCTTTCCAATGTCAGGAAAATTGCTACTTAGAGAGTTATCACAGGGAAATGTGTGCCCATTGGAAGACTTCCCCTCTATTCCTGCTCATAATTGTGTGATTGCCCACATTTTTATTCCCAGGTATATTGAGGACCAATACAGTTAGAGAGATTGAATCTTCAACAGTGGTTCTAATCCCTCAGCACTCTCTCCAAATCAAAAACAAAAACAACACTTTGCCTTTATTTATACGTTAAGGTTCAGTGTTACAGGTTAATTTTACATGTGAGGTTAACAGATAAGGCAAGGTTCAGGTTAAGAGGTAAATGTTAGTGTCAGTTAAATGTGAAGGATCAGGGTTTGGTGAAGTGGTAAGTATTAGGCGAGGTGAGTTGAGTTGAAGGGGGAATTAAAGTAAAAGAATAGCCTACATCTAACTATTCCTAAAAAAGTTCTCTTCCCACTCCTTAGTGTGCTACTAGTGGTAGTGTAGGTAAATTATAGTTTGGTTCAAGGCTAAGTTTGTGCCATGGAATCTGGGTCAGGGTTATTAGAGTTCAAGACTGGATGACACATCCAAGCAGCTCTCTGGTGCCTCCCTCTGGTTCTAGAATGTTGGAAAATATTCTAGAAATTAGTGTGTGGAAGCTAGGAGTTTTGTCTTGCATATTTAGGGGCCCTTAGCTAATCCCCAGGAAGTGGGCCTGGCAGGGGACTAAGTGAGTCCTTAACCACTTCAATACTGGGCACTTAAACCCCCTTCCTTCCCGGACCAATTTTCAGCTTTCAGCGCTGTTGCAGTTTGAATGACAATTGTGCGGTCATGCGACACTGTACCCATATGAAATTTTTATAATTTTTTTCACACAAATAGAGCTTACTTTTGGTGGTATTTAATTGCCCCTGGGTTTTTTATTTTTTGCACTATAAATTAAAAAAAGACTAAAAATTTTCAAAAACAATGCATTTTTCTGCGTTTCTGTTATAAAATTTTGCAAATAAGTAATTTCTCTTCATAAATTTTGACCAAAAATGATACTGCTACATTTCTTTGGTAAAAATAACCCAAATCGGAGTTTATTTGGTGTTGGCGGACAGACAGATGTGATGGGGACTGTGACAGATGTTTTGTGTATGGTGACAGATGTGACGGGGACAGACAGATGTTTGGGGACTGTGACAGATGTTTTGGGGGCTGTTTTATGGGGACACTAATGTGTATGGGGGCAGGGGTATCAGTGTGCTTGGTGCACTGTGTGGGGGCGATCTGTGACAGCTTTCTGCATGAAATCATCATCATGCAGAAAGCTGTCACAGAGCTGCAGCTCCCTCTCTTCCTCCCCCCCCCCCCCGCACTGAGATCTCATTGAGCTCGGCGGAGGAGAACTGTCACAGAGACGTTCGTCTCTGTTTACAATGTGACGGCTGTGATTGGACACAGCCGTCACATGATCGGGAGGGCCAGTCACTGCGCCCGTATCCCAATCTCTGCTCAGCTGGATCCTGTGATCATAATGATCACAGGATCCAGCAGCAGCGCGGCGTGTGGCCGCGCTGCGAGCTCCCGTTCTGCAGGACATAAATACACGTCCTGTCAGAACGGGGAAGCTCCCACCCGGCCGTATATGTACAGTGGCCGGGTGGGAGGTGGTTAAATAGACCTGAGTAATGCCAGCAAAGGAGTTGGGTGGAAAATGGAGATGCAGTGTTGAGGGAGTCTGACAGGGGCCCTTGAGGGACCCCTGCCCGGAGAGGAGTTTTACCTCAGGCTGGGGCTCAGGTGGCTGGACTGGAAGCCTCCTACCACAGAAGAATTTGGAAGAGGCTTTACCGAGAGGCAGCAGGAGCAAGGAAGGACAGAGTGCGTAGATCAGCATGGTGCAGGGACAGACAGAGGGAGACACTGCCACATGTAGCAGGTCTCTCTTGAAGATGGTGGTGTGCTAAGTCTTCATCAAACCTTGCCCTGTGAAAATCTCCAGTGTGACAGGGGACTGGTGTAGTGTGTCAGTCGGGTAGACTGGGAAGACGAGGCAGCAAGGTGGGCTAGCATTACCTGCTGTGGTAGAACTGGGACCAGTGTCTTCAATGGGAGCTGGAGGTACTTCAGGAGGCAGTCCACAACCACTTACTTCTGCTACTTCCACCAGGGACAGAGAGTTCCTAGCCTGTAATGGGCTTTATCATCTTTTAAAGAGACTGCCAGTCCTGAGGAGAATCAATTGGAGCTGTAGCTGTACAGAGGATCAAGCCAAGTTGTTATTCATTCAATAAAAACAACAAAACAGCTCAAGGACTGTTCTTCTGTGTCTGGATGAAAGTTGAAGATGCTATGTGCCTGGCTGTGCAGCAGTGGGGAACCCTGTCACTTGCAGCCCCTATGGGGGTAGTGCTACATATCTATGCTTCTAACATGTATAAAAAAGATGCGTGAACTTACCTAATTCTAACCTGCTCCAGTATGCTTACATAATCCTGCAGCTCTGGCTAATGGAGTGCTGCAAATTCTGGGAGCCAAGATGGGAATTATAGGCTCCCATAGACCAGCCATTGTCATCACTTCCTCCTCTCCCTTGCAGCAGTTGCTCACTGACACAGGGGAGCTGGAGCTTCGGGATCACGTGACCGGACAGGAGTAGATTAAGGAGTAGATAGGTAAGTATACAGATCTTTTTTAATACAGTTTAAGCAGGATAGGTAGGAGGAGGGGAGAGGGAACATTTTTAAGAATAGTTGGACTTTTCTTGCAGTTCGAGTGTTTAGGTCTCTTTAGTTTTAACGTCAGTTTGATTTAACCACTTCAGCCCTGGAAGAATTTCCCAGGTTAGGACCAGAGCACTTTTTGCGATTCGGCACTACGTCATTTTAACTGACAATTGCGCGGTCGTGCGACGTTGTACCCAAACAAAATTTGTGTCCTTTTTTTCCCACAAATAGAGCTTTCTTTTGGTGGTATTTGATCACCGCTGCGTCATTTCTGATCGCCGCTATAAACAAAGAAAGAGCGACAATTTTGCAAAAAAAAAACAATATTTCCTACTTTTTGCTAAAATTCAAATCCAAAAAAAAAAATATAAAATGTTTTTTTCTTTTCATCAGTTTTGGCCGATTTATATTCTTCCTCATATTTTTGGTAAAAAAAATTGTAATCGGCGTTTATTGATTGGTTTGTGTAAAAGTGGCCGCGTTTACGGATGATGAGAATTAATTTCTGGGGTTTTTTTTTTTTTTTACTAGTAATGGCGGCGATCTGCGATTTTATTGGTACTGCGATATTACAGCGGACATGTCAGACATTTTTGACACTTTTTTGGGACCAATGACATTTATACAGCGATCAGAAATTTAAATGTTCACTGATTACTGTGTAAATGTCATTGGCAGTGAAGGGGTTAACCTGCAGGGGGAGATCTAGGGGTTAACTGTGTTCTCTGGGCATGTTCTAACTGTGGGAGGCTGGGCTAACATGGACATAGGAGATCTAACTGATCCCAGTGACAGGGATCAGTAGATCTCCTATGTCCCCATTGAAAGAGCCGGGAACCGCCGTGTTTACATCGGCGGTTCCCCGCTCTTTGGCTGTAGCAGCTCATCGTGGCTCGCCGGCGGACATCGGGTCCGCCCGAGCCGCGAGCACACTCCTCCGGAGTGTGTCAGGCATGTGAGGCCTAGCTGCGCCTGCGCGAATCACCGCCTTTTTACGGCGATTCGCGCTCAGCGTCCACACTGCCGCCGTAAATATACAGCGTGCGGTGTGGAACCGGTTAAAGCAGCCTCTACCCCAACAAAGTCAAAAAGTAAGGGCGCCTCTTAGGTAAACTGAATAGCATTTATTAAAACAATGATTAAAAACACTCACATCTGGGTAAGTGGAGTTCAGCTCATCAGGGAGTCCTGTGAAGGTTCCCTGATGAACTGGACTCCACTTACCCAGATGTAAATGCTTTTAATCATTGTTTTAATTAATGCTATACAGTTTACCTAAGAGGCACCCTTACTTTTTGCCTTTACATGCTCCTGGAGATTGCTTCTGTTTCCTCCAAGAGGCTTGCCTTAAGCTCTGAACTGTTCATCATCACCACCACAGTATCCCCACCTGTGGGCCTACAATACCCCTCCCCCACTTATATATTCCCCAACAAGTACCACCATTGATGGACTATTTATTGACTGCATAACTTTTGATCAATAGTCTCCTTTTTTATCATTAGAGATCTACTTTTGCACCAGTATAATTCCATTGTTGTCTACCCCAACAAACACAAGGTTAAAGTGAAAAAAGAAAACATAAAGAAAAAATTTTCACCTTACACCACATTTTCTGGCTGTTTGCTGTAAGCACTGGTGATGTCACTGGACCTACTCCTGAGATCCTAGAAAAGCGAGGGTCACAAATTCCACTAGAAATGTTTTCTTTAACCTCGTTTTTATTTAGGGGTGGAGGGCTATCTAATAAGTGGACCTTGTCATTTCATCTATAGAAACTTCCTGCATGCCTGTTCCAGAATTAAGGGCACACTGGAGCCAGACATAGCCAGGCAACTTATTAGTCAGAACGAAGTTTGCACCAAAAGGCTCATGATGAGCACATGTCCACTTGCTTTGGTGGTTATTATAGGGTCTCTCTTTTTCACAATTATTTCATTCTTTTTAAGTAACAGTATACACATTCCAACTTCCCCTGCTATGATATTGCCTATATCAGAATACATTTATTTACCATAAGCAATTTCACTCCAGGAACAAAAAATGTTTAGTACAAATTAGGAGCATGCCACAACCACAAGCCAAATACACACGGATGCAGTGAAAAAGTTTACAAATTCCCCCTTGGCATTTAAAAAAGATAAAAAGAAGGCATTCAGGAGGCAGCAATGCTCGGCACCTGATTCTCTACCACACTCTGAACCATGATCCCCTGCAGAGTGATTTTCAAAGGGTAGTAGACACTGCTGCCCATGGAAAAGAGCCCTAAACAGTCCTAGACAACTATACTCCAGAGTGTCAGGAAGAGCATCAGCAGATATGAGATGATAGTCGTTTTGACAGTTCCTTTTTCCATGGACATGTCTTCATTGCAAGCTCATTTATTATTATTTAATTTTTTTTATTGCAGGTACCATCATTGATGATGTGAACCAACGCAAGGTCTGCATTGAACAACGACTCTGCCCCTGTGTTCACAATACCAAAATTTACCAGCCTGGAGATTCTTACACTGCTGGCTGCCTGAAATGGTACTGAGTACATTTTTTTTTTCACATTATGTTTATTGAGCTAAATTATGACAATAGGTTGTTACAACATATCTGGAAGCAATATTCAATAGAACATTAAACAGGAAAAATAATATAACATTAGTGCTCTGTTATGTCGCCTTCAGGGCAACCAGGTTAACATCATGAAGGATACATTAACATTGTTAATCAAATGTATTCAAGTCTCAGTAGAGCATAACAAGATAAGCTTCAGATACATTAGCATATAGAATCAAGAAAAAGAGGGAGGGGAAAGGGAAAGTCAAGAAAGAGAGGTGGGAGAGCAAGGGTATCAGGTATAAGGTTCATGTGGCTGGGTAATCAAGTTAGGTATGTGCTCAGCTAAATAGGTTTTTGTATAACTCTGAATAAGAGAAAACGGTCCATTGTCTCCAGAGTGTGTGAAATTGTTTGGTTGAATCTCTCTTGATTGCAACTGTCTCTTCCATGTGTCTGATGTAGTTAACTTTTCCTATCCAGTCTTTAACCGAGGGAACATTAGGTGTTTTCCAGTGCAGAGGGATAAGAATTTTGGCGGCATTGAGGAGGTGTCTGGTAAGGCAGTTTTTATAGACGTTGAAAGAGGCTCTAGTTATGTGTAGTAAGCAACATGCGGCATCTAAGGTGAGATTGGTGTTGGTAATGTATCTTATCCAGTGTATGATCCGCATCCAGAACGCTTGTATATGGGCACACTCCCACCAGATGTGTAGGAAAGTGCCCTTTTCTTTGTGGCATGTCCAGCAATTATCAGAGAGAAGATTATTCCAAGATTTAAGCTTACTGGGGTAATGTACCACTGGGTACGGATCTTGTAAGCATTTTCTTGTAGTTTTGTGCTGATTGAACATTTATGGGTGAAAACTGCTGCCTTCTCCCATTGTTTGTCAGTTATTGTGATTTTAAGATCTTTTTCCCAGCGGAGTTTACAAATATCAGTTCTCTCGGACGATGGCTGTGTTAACCATTTATATGCCATAGATGTGCAATTAGTTATATTTTTTTTGTCCAAACATATCTTTTCAAAGCTCGTGAGGGGTCTTATCAAAGATTTTTTTTGTTTGTTATTCTGGATGAAGTTATGAATCTGGCGATAGTTCCAGAGCGACATTTGTCTCTGGGTGAACAATTGGCTCATCTCAGACAAGGTTATGACTTTGCCCCTGGACATGCAATGCCAAACGAGTAAAGGGTGGTTTGGGGTTAGTGGGGTAAGATTCATACTATTTAACCCAGGTGCAAAATCTGGATTTTGGAATATTAGAGACAGCGGACTGAGCGAGGAAGAGAGATTGTGGGGTAGTGCGGTTTTATGAAAAATATTTAAGGTAGTGGATATCAGGGGATGTTCTGTTACATTTAGTGGATAATTCTTGGGGTTTGACCAAGGGAGAAAGTGGATTGGGATGTTCATTCCGCTTTTCTCGAGTTTGACCCAATCTTTGTTCTCATGATGGCAATGCCAATCAATAATTCTTGTTAGGTGAGATGCATAATAGTATTTTTTGTAATTGGGGACTCCCAGTCCCCCTTTAATTTTGTCTAGGTGGAGGAGGTTCAGGTTAATTCTGGGTTTTTTATTGGCCCAAAGGAAGCATCTGTTTATGAGTTAGGTTGGTAAAGAAAGTTTGCGGTATAGCTATCGGGAGTGCATGGAACAGGTACATTAGTGTAGGAAGAATCACCATTTTTAACTTCCTCCCGCCCGCGCCATAGCCGAATGACGGCTACAGCGCGGCTCTAAAATGCCGGGAGGATGTCAATAGATCGCCGGAGACCCGCGATCTCCTTTCAGAGAGGAGGAACGGGGAACCGCCGAAGTAAACACGGCGGTTCCCCGTTCTGTGAATGGGACATGACAGATCCACTGATCCCTGTCACTGGGATCAGTTAGATCTGTCATGTCCCGACCAGCCCCTCCCCCCCACAGTTAGAACACACCCAGGGAACATTGTTAACCCCTTCACTGCCCCTGTAGGTTAACCCCTTCACTGCCAATGACATTTATACAGTAATCAGTGGACATTTAAATTTCTGATCGCTGTATAAATGTCATTGGTCCCAATTTACAGGTGACTAATGACATATTTACAGTAACCGTCACTTCCCCAATTGGATGTCCCCGTCACTTCCCCAATTGTTACAAGGGACCCACACAAGATTGACACCCCCCCTCCCCGACCAGCCCTGTACTGTCTAGATTGACTAGGGTCACTGTCCCTAGTCACCTAGACAGTACAGGGTAAGTGTCTTGCCCCTTGGCGGCACAAATGAAGCCGCCAAGGGGCAAGGAGGAGAGACTTTCCTCTAGCGCCCAGAGGCCGCTAGATAACTGTAGGAGGGCCGTAAAATCTCGGCGCGACATCGGCAGTAAGCCGATACCGCGCCCGCC
>BLSH010302491.1:0-10328 GCA_018402905.1 Glandirana rugosa | reverse complement strand
CTCCTTGACAACAAGCTATTCTTCAAATAGAATTCAAATTGGTTGATCATTTTTCGACTGATCCAAATCAAATCGCTCTGAAAATTTGGAATTCATTTGAAGATTAATAAACTAAACAAAATTGAATCAAACAAAATTAAACTAAATTAATTCCAAAATGAATCAATGAAACTAACTTAGTAACATACCTAATCTATCTGAAATGAAAGGAAACACATTTTTCCCTTTTGCACATGTCTCACTTCAACATTTTGGAAAAGCTTGTGCTCAATATTAGGTGTTACAATAAATCTGTCCTCTTTTTATTTTCCCCAAGAATAGTTGATTGGGAGCAAAACTATCCTGTTTTTATCCCCAGTTTAATGGTCAGACCGAAAGGACCGATCAAACTCTGAAGCAGTACATTTGATGTTTTGTCAGTTATCTTCAAGTTGACTGGGTGGACTATCTTCCTATGGCAGAATTTGCTTATAACAGTTCTAAACATAGCTCCACTGCTCAAAGTCCTTTTTTCTCAAACACTGGGTATGGTACCATCCAGTTTTTATTCCTGATCTCAACTACAATTCCTGCTGTTACCAACAGATTAACTATATTGCAGGAGATTCAGGAGAAATTGATCAAGACTTTGAAGGAGGCTCAGGAATATTACAAAAAATCTGCTGACAGACATTGCAGATCACATTTACTTATGAGCCAAAAATTTGCAGCTGTCTGTATCTCCCCTACCACTTAATACCAACCTTTGCTTGTTCATTGGCTATGCTTCAGCTTGATCCCAATCTGCAACCACTTGTTACTAACCTTTGGCTCGCTTACTGTATATGCTTCTGCTTAATACCTACCTGTTATAATCCCTACCTGGGGTGCTTAAATGCCAAGCCTTGAGGGAGCCTGCGTTATCCACCAGAGTGACCTGCTTGTTTACGTATCCTGCTGGTCGGTGGGAGCCTGCCGCTTACACTGTAAAAGGTACTCTCACATTCACTGATATACAATATTACAAAAATAGTGTCGTGCAACAACCAATTAAAGTGTTAAAAATTACAGTTCATATTTGTACTCTAAATTCAACATGTGCAACAGCAGAGGCAGAATAGTGTGCTACAATCCAGTTCAAGAAAAGTACTGATATCTGCTGTGTCTTCTTATATTCCTTCTCATATAAGGTATGAAGTGAGTTCTACCACCACTAATACATTGCACTTATATCTGCACAAAATTCCATATGTTTTTCAAAAGTGGCCACTTCCGGGTAATGTGATGACGTGCATGGTGACATATTTTTTACACAATAGGTCAACATATTGTGGGGAGCGCAGTGTGTTGGTGGTGGTACTCACTGGACATTTTATGCAATAAAGAGCAGAAGAAGTATTGCACTGAATGCACTAAATATTTTGGAAGAAATATAATATTTTCTGCAGATATCTGACAAAAGTGAGTACAGCCCTCACATTTTTGTAAATATTTTATTATATCTTTTTATGTGACAACATTGAAGAAATTACACTTTGCTACAATGTAAAGTAGTAAGCGCACAGCTTGTATAACAATGTAAATTTGCTGTCCCCTCAAAATAACTCAACACACAGCCATTAATGTCTAAATCACTGGCAACAAAAGTGAATACACCCCTAAGTAAGAACGTCCAAATTGGGCCCAACGTGTCAATATTTTGTGTGGCCACCATTATTTTCCAGCACTGCCTTAACCCTCTTGGGCATGGAGTTCACCAGAGCTTCACAGGTTGCAACTGGAGTCTTCTTTCACTCCATATGATCCTAATGACATCATGGAGCTGATGGATGTTAGAGACCTTGCACTCCTCCCCCTTCCATTTGAGAATGCCCAATAGGGTTAAGGTCTGGAGACATGCTTGGTCAGTCCATCAGCTTTACCCTCAGCTTCTTTAGCAAGGCAGTGGTTGTCTTGGAGGTGTGTTTGGGGTCGTTACCATGTTGGAATATTGCCCTGCGGCCCAGTCTCCAAAGGGAGGGGATCATGCTCTGTTTCAGTATGTCGCAGTACATGTTGGCATTCATGGTTCCCTCAATGAACTGTAGCTCCCCAGTGCCGGCAGCACTCATGCAGCCCCAGACCATGACACTCTCACCACCATGGTTGACTGTGGGCAAGACACACTTGTCTTTGTACTCCTCACCTGGTTGCCGCCACACATGCTTGACACCATCTGAACCAAATAAGTTTATCTTGGTCTCATCAGACCACAGGACATGGTTCCAGTAATCCATGTTCTTAGTCTGCTTGTCTTCAGCAAGCTGTTTGTGGGCTTTCTTGTGCACCATCTTTATAAAAGGCTTCCTTCTGGGACGACAGCCATGCAGACCAATTTGATGCAGTGTGCAGCGTATGGTCTAAGGAACTGACAGGCTGACCCCCACCTTTTCAACCTCTGAAGCAATGCTGGCAGCACCCATATGTCTATTTAAAAGACAACCTCTGAATGTGACACTGAGCACATGCACTCAACTTCTTTGGTCGACCATGGCGAGGCCTGTTCTGCGTGGAACCTGTCCTGTTAAACCACTGTATGGTCTTGGCCACCGTGCTGCAGCTCAGTTTCAGGGTCTTGGCAATCTTCTTATAGCCTAGGCCATCTTTATGTAGAGCAACAATTCTTTTTTTCAGATCCTCAGAGAGTTCTTTGCCATGAGGTGCCATGTTGAACTTCCAGTGACCAGTATGAGAGAGTGAGAGTGATAACACCAAATTTAACATGCCTGCTCCCCATTCACACCTGAGACCTTGTAACACTAACGAGGGCCCAATTTGGACATTTTCACTTAGGGGTGTACTCAGTTTTGCTGCCAGCAATTTAGACATTAATGGCTGTGTGTTGAGTTATTTTGAAGGGTCAGTACATTTACACTGTTATACAAGCTGTGCACTCACTACTTTACATTGTAGCAAAGTATCATTTCTTCAGTGTTGTCACATGAAAAGACATGATAAAATATTTACAAAAATGTGAGGTGTGTACTCACTTTTGTGTGATACTGTAAGTGCAGTCTGTTAGTGGTGGTGGAACTCATTTCATATTTTATATGAGATAGAATAGAAGAAGACATAGCACATATCAGTAATTATTAAAGCAGAGATCCATCCAAAACGGGAAGCACAGCTTATTCACACCTCCCCCCTCCAATACCACATTTTGCACTTTTTGGGGGGGAGGGGGAGCGGGTACCTGGTTTTGACACTTCCGGTTAAGATTGCCGCACAGCAATCTACAATGTTTCTGGCTCCTCCTCCCCCCCCCCCCTGCTGCCTTCTGGGACACACAGAAGTCCCAGAAGATGGCAGAACCATTCAGAAAGTGTAGCACAACTCGCACATGTGCAGTAGGAAACAGACTGTGAAGTCGCAAGGCGTCATTTCCTGTTTCCCTTACTACAGATGCCGACACCTGCACCCCAAGCCGATTAATGAATAAGCTAGGGATGCCGACATTGCGTGATCCCTGGACAGGTATTTGTACTAACAGTATTTGTAGCTGCTGACTTTTTATTATTTTTATTTTTTTTGTACATACTGAAACTGTTATTGAACTGGTTTGTAGCACAATATTCAGCTGCTGTTGTTGCAAATATATGAATTTAGGGTACAAATAGGAACTGCAATTATCAGCACTTTAGTTGATTGTTGTGCTGCACTATGTAATCCAAAACAAGAAAAATTGTAATGTAAATGCAAGCCAACAAGCCTCCTGCCTCAAACCCACTACCTTGTCATTCCTGGAATACTGGAAAGAATATGCCCATTATTCAATGGATAAAGGTCCCATTATGCTTAATTTACACTGCTGCTGGTAAACTGGCGTTTTGAGGCATTTGGCCATTTCTTTCAGCTGCCCCTGAACTTTCCTCTATTATATCTTATCAGTACATTTACACAGGGTCGTTTAAGGTTGTTTCCAGGCAGTTGAGTTTAGAGGCTTTTTTTGGAACGCAAAAAAATGGGTTCAGACACCAGTACAGAGGCATTTGAAACGCCAAACAGCTTGTAAACACCGCTAAATGCAGCTAAACGCAGTAACTCGGGTCTAGGACCATTTCATTTACAGACATTTCCATTTAAAAAAAAAAAAATTCTTTTAAAAATGCTCCAAGATGCGAACGCGGCAAAACGCCACTAAACGCGGCATGCAAAGCGCAGAAAAACGGCAGTTTTAGACGCCGGCTTCTAGCTGTCAAAACATTTTTTTCAGGGGAGGTTAAAACAGCGTCCTGTCTAAATGAAGCCTAATTCAAAATATTAGTATGGTGAAATAGAGGATACATGTTCTAATTCATTGCAGTGGATTTTATGATTGCTGATCACTCAAACTTGCTATAGTCAGTTCACTTTAATGAGAATGCATTAATATACCATAGTATAATGTATCTTCAATGGTGATTAGACAAATACTTGTTTTTGCAGCATTTTTTTCTGCTGTATTGTGCCCTATGAATAATATATTTCCCAGAATACCAACAATACTTCACATAGATTATTCTATATTGGCTCACTTACTTACAGTTTCAAAAATACAATATATGTTTTCTTGGGATGCAAGTAAATTTATGAGCCTGGAAGTCAAGAGATTTGAATGCCCCAAAAAGAACAGTCAACACATTCCTTTGAGTAATTGATTTATATGGCAGACATTCTATTTGTTTTGAAAACAATGGAAGTAAACACCTGTAATTTATTGCCAGAATATAAAGTTTTATATGAACACTATTCACTCATCCATTAATTTGTTATGGCAAGCCAATCATTGGCTGTAAATCTCTTTTAATGTAATCTTGATCTATCATTGTCAAAGTGTGCCTAATTTTCTATTTGCCACTGCAAATCCGCCAGGGCTACACTATCTCATGAACACCTGAAAGTCCTTGCCGCTGCATTTATGAAGCTCTTTATTGCTGTCAATTATACAACATAGCAGATTGGTCTAAAACACCAGATTCATGATGATGGTTTGAAGTAAGTCTCTGGCTTTCAAGAATCTGCCAGCTATGTTGTAGCAGTGGACAGTAGCGGCTGGTAGGTTTTTCTTTTGGGGGGGGCGGCACTGACATCACCCCTTCCCGGGAAGACCGCGATGCGACACTGTCATCACCACTAGCCCCCCTCCCACAGACGGCAGTGTGACACTGACATCACCACCAACACCCCCGCTTCAGGAGGACGGTGTTGCTGCACCTACCGGATCTAGGACTGGCGGGCTGTAGTGTCCTCTCCTCCTCTCCTGGTATGCAGGCAGCGGCTCCAGTGTCTGCTCCTCCCATGGCCATGTGTCTTCTCTCTGTTCCTCCTAAGCGCTAGGCATCCAATAGGATCACTTAATGCTTTGGCCAATCAAGAAACAGGTCTCAAAACCTGCCTCCTGATTGGCGGGGAGGAACTTTAGTGTGAAAATAGCGAAAATGAATTTACTGCCATCACACAACTGGGTGGGTTGGGGTGCAGTGCTCTGCGCCCCGAGCCCATCCTTTTTTGAAGCCTATTAGAGCCTCTGGCTCTAATCAGGTGCTTCAAAAATTCACACAACCCCCATTGGAATCCATAGCTCGGCGCCCTGATATGTAGATCAGGGGGCAGGATGCATGGATAGAGGGGCGGCGCCCGTGCGCCCTCTATGGACGGGCCACCATTGGCAGTGGACTTCCTGCATGGTGATATGTATTGCAATCAGCATTTTCATACACAGGCACACATGCATGCATTTATGTTTGTACATGCATATATATGGGGGTGGGGCCTCAGAAATAAAAAACGGGGGGGATTTATGCTCTTGGGTGTAATTTTTTTTTTCTCAACTTTTTTTTCATCACAAAAGGGACAAAAAGTCCCCTATGTGTTTTTTTGGTGACAGGTTCTCTTTAAGGAGACATGCAGGGTCTAAAATACCCTGCATGTCTCCCATGTGCTCCACTGAACGTAATGCAATGCAGATGGTATTGCATTACATTCTTTCCCGGGCCATGCTGCCAGGAGATACTGAGAGGCGGACCTTGAAAGGTAGTCAAACAAGTCACTTTCTGAGTCAGCAACAAGGAGGGAAGGAGAGAAGATTCAAGTCCTCTCAGCTCCCTCCCACCCTCACATGGTGGCAGCCGCTATGCAGGATCTGGGCCTGCAGATGGGCAAATGGTGCCTGGGATACATGGGGGCGCACAAGGGGGGGCACATTACCGGGGGCGCAGCCATCAGAATGCTTCCAACTGAGGAGCAGGAATCTGCTTGTCAGATTTACACACAATTCAGGTGCCTGCAGCCACCAGGAATATGTGTAAAACGCCCTGTTGTCAGGACCTGGCAGCGAAAGGGTTAAATGTAACATTAAAATTGCACAAATCCTTCCTGGGGACATCCCTAAAGATGGGTGTGGTACTATAGAACAGTATGATTTTCACATACAGTCTCAAATGCGGTGTACACTGGTAGAGCATATTTTGGCATGGCATTTATTTTTGTTGTTTTACAATTAGCTTGGTTTATATACAATAGCAGCACCCCAAACATATTTATTTCAGGTAGTTTCAGCAGCAAAACATGCTTTTAAATTAAATGGTAATAGGCCCACTTTGACCAGCAGAGAGAAATTAACCAGTAGTTCACTGAGGAAGTCCCTCTTATTGCTGATGCAAAAAATGTCATTACATTTTTTATCATACTCTCACTAAGAAAAAAGAGACTGCAGATGGTATAGCAGTATAAAAGTATGTAGCCCAAGGACATTTTTTATGAGGGAAACATGGCAGAAATGTACTAAAACAAAGAGTCCAAGCAAGTGTTTTACTACAAAAATTAAGAGACCGCATATATCACAGCAGTGTAAAATTGGCCAATAGTAGGACCATTTTAAAAACCAATTATAGGCCCAAACTTACCAGAGCATAGGCTGGGACTTTACTACAAGAATTACAGGAATAGAGGATACAGCAGTGTAAAAGCATCCAGCAGCAGAAGAGTTTTAATTATGGATAAATATTGTAACAGGTGTATGCCTAACTTTTATATTATTTATGAGGGGGATACATTGAATGCAGGTGATATAATATGAGGTGGCTAAACTGTTTGTAAAGTCTAAACATTTTTTACCTTAATGCATTCCTAGCATTAAGGTAAAACAAGTTTAGGCATCAGAATCCCCCCTCACCCCCCTTTTACTTAACTGAGTCCTCATTCAATCCAGCGTTTTGCACATCTGAGGCTCTTTTCCCCTCACTTCCGGGTCTCGCTGGCTTTGCTAGGGCACTAAGAGCCATTGGCTACCAGTGCTGTCAATCAAAGCCAGTGACGAGGGGGAACGGAACCTACTCCCTCTGTCTATGTCAATGGATGGGGCAGGGCTTGGGTGCAAGCATGCACAAGTTCCTCCATGGGAAGCAGCTTCCCATGGGGTGCACTGGACAGAGGGGAGGGGCCAGGAGCGGGGGACCCAAAAAGAGGAGGTTCACGGCCACTCTGTGCACAGAGCAAGTAAGTATAGATGTGTTTGTATTTTTTTTTTAAATAGCTTTACAATCGCTTTAATGTGCACTTTCACTTAGTTTTTTTCTATCAAAAGATGTAGCATTGTGCTGTAAACAAAAGCCAACTTTCCTTTAAACCAGTATCATATATCCCTATTGAGCAAAGGTTTATCATTCTCCCCAACTGCAGCAATGAACGAATTTGAGGTGTATAAAGATATTAATTTGTTCCTCCATAAGGTCATTCAAAAATACTGCATAGCCATAAAAAACGATCCACTCCTTTACAGACTAGTGATCAAGAGGAACAAGAGGCCTTGGATGCCCTGGTCTCTCTTCTGGAGGAGAATGGGGACTACCCTCCTGAGGAGGAACCAGATACATCCCAAATACTTACCCGCCCAGCTAAACTTAAAATCAAATCTACTAGGATGCCTCCCCTCTCTAAACATAAATGGATCCACTTTTTTCTTGAAGAAATACAAAAAGATCTTGCCAAAATAAACTGGAAATGGAAGGGTTCTGATAATTTAAGTACACAAGAAAGGAAAGCACTTTGTGAACTTGAACAGACTCCTGGGCTAGTAATTAAGAGAAGTGATAAAGGGGGACATATTGTCTTACTTACTGAAGCACAATTTGAGAAAGAAATCAGAAAGACAACTGTCGGATTCTATGACTTACTTGAAACTTGACTCCAACCCCTTCCCCAGGATAGTCAATGCCCTGAATGAAAAACTTAAATTCACAAAGGAAGAGGGATTAATCACCAAAAAAGAATATACTTTCCTTAAAGTGTATGGCTTTAATATACCAACCTTCTATATTCTACCAAAGCTCCACAAGTCTGCCCAGAACCCACCAGGGAGACCCATAGTCTCGGCTATTTGGGGTCCTCTGGAAAGGATAGGCAGATATGTGGATGCTCTTATTAAGGACCTCGTCCGTAAACTTCCATCCTTTGTACAGGACTCCAGCGATGTACTTAGAAGACTGGAGGAACTTTCAATACCTGAGGGAGCCTTATTGGTGGGGATAGATGTGGAATCACTGTACACGTCTATCTCCCACAAATGGGGCTTAAGAGCAGTACAATTCTTCTTGGAAGAAGAATTCCCCCTGTTAGGTGCTCACAATGAGTTCCTAATTGATATTTTGGAATTTATGCTACAGCATAACTGTTTCCAATTCATGGGAGCTTTCTATCAGCAAATTAGGGGGACCTCGATGGGTGGCCCATGGGCCCCCTCTTATGCCTGCCTCCACTTGGAATTATGGTAACAGGAATAGACAATTGCCTTCAGATGACCCCAAAGATAAAAGTCTAAGGGGGTCAGATCGGGAGACCTTGGGGGCCATTCAAATGGCCCACAACGACCAATCCACTTTCCAGGAAACTGTTCATCTAGGAATGCTCGGACCTGACACCCATAATGTGGTGGTGCACCATCTTGCTGGAACTATGATGTCGTGATACGGAACTGCTGGCCATCAAGTCGGCTTTGGAGGAATGCCGGTACCTCCTGGAAGGAGCAGCTCACCCGGTATTGGTTTTTACTGACCATAAAAACCGTAAAAAAAACATATGCTGTGAAGATACGAGATGTGCAGCACCTGAAACTACGGATACTGGAAGCCTGTGCTAGCATTGCTCCTGCAATGTTGCTATCAGTGTGTGAAGAGTGGGAGAAGAGGGTTGCATTGACAATCCAACACAATGGGCAGCACATTGAACACATTTTATAAGTGGTCAGAAACGTGTAAATAACTCATGAAAGAATAAAGTTACGTTAGAACCAAGCACACCATTGTTTTTCTTGTGAAATTCCCAATAAGTTTAATGTTTTTAAATGACCCTCTTCCTATTGAAAAAACAAAAGTTGGATTCAAAATGGCCGACTTCAAAATGGCCGTCCTTTTTTTTTGATCACTTTTATTCCTATTGCAAGGAATGTAAACATCCCTTGTAATAGAAATGATCATGACAGTCCCTCTTTCAAAAAGACCCCAGATCACTGATTTATCTTTAAAAGCAAAAAAAAAAAATGTCATTTGAACCAGAAGTGATGTCAGAGGTCCCGGTCCTCCAAGGGCATGGAGCCAAGTGAGGGCCCTCTTGCCATCACTTGACTTCCTGCCCAGCTATATGATGGACTGGATCGCTTCTGGGTTTACCAACAGGTTCGGTAAACCTGGAAACAACTGGCAAGCGCTGGAGGGGGGGGGGCACCTCTTCAGCCACCTATAAAAGTGGTCCCATGGCGAATCTGCTGCCGGCATCATTTTTATCTGAAAGCCGGCCGCCTAACAAAAAAAAGATACCAAGATTATGGCAGCTATCTGCAGTCATAACCCCGGTATTTAACGTAAAAAACATGACATACTTTTACAGTTAGGCGGTCAGCAAGGGAAAGTTTCACAATGACACTCTCAGATTCATCCTGCATAAGGATTTTCCTCGACAACAATCTGAAGCTGGTCATACAGGGGTCAGTTTTTTTCATTCAGCCAGCAGCAAGGACCTGATTGCCCCATCCACAAGATATTGATGCGGGAATCCTCCCTGCTGTGTCATTGTATCCTTACAGCTTCAGAATACACAGATCAACACTGCAGCCTGTTGCCTGCAGTGCTGATCGAGTAAAATATACCAACAGGGTGGTTGAGGAGAAGTTGATTGGTAGATTGACTTCTGTTCAAGCACAGTGGCCCCACTTGGTTTGAAATTTGATGTAATAATAGGAGTGGCGCTGTCTTTAAACCAACAAAGTGTTCGTGTTAAATATAAATACTATGTGCAAGAAAGGTGCTTACAGTGCAAAATCCATAAACAATGCCTTT
>BLSH010302467.1:483821-498661 GCA_018402905.1 Glandirana rugosa | reverse complement strand
GACACCCGAAAGTTCGGTACGGACCCGAACGTTACAGTCCGGGTTCGCTCAACACTAAAGTCTAGTTCTTAAGGCATCTGCCTGCTTTTTAAAATCCGAGTCTGCAGTGCAATTCCTTCTTAAACGGAGGTATTGGGCATATGGTATGCTCCTCACTAGTGACTCTGGATGTAAACTACTCGCGTGGAGCAATGTATTGCCCGCGCTTGGTTTACGGAAAAAGTTTGATCCCACATAGCCTTCGGCATCAATTTGAATGTTAAGGTCAAGGAATGAGATCTGTGTGCGGCTAATCGTGTGCGTAAAGGTCAGGTTATATCTGTTTAAATGTAATTGTTTTAAGAAGGTAAGTAGTGCTTTCTCCGGTCCTATCCAAATGACCAATAGGTCATCTATAAAATGATACCAGCACAGTATAAAAGGAAGCCACCCAGCATACTCCTCACTTGAAAAGATCTCCCTTTCCTATCCTCCCAAGTAAAGATTTGCATACGAAGGAGCACGGCATGTGCCCATTGCTACTCCCTGTATTTGCAGGAAGTATTGTTTCATAAATACAAAATAATTCTTAGTTAGAATAAATTTGAGCAGGTTTAAGACAAATTGATTAAACGGCCAAGAGGACCTGTCTTCCTCCACTCATGCGGAATATTTGAATATAGCGCCTCTATATCAATGGCAACGAGTAGGGCGTCCCGGGGAACATGGATCCCCTCAACATGTCGCAGCAGATCAGGTGTGTTTTTTATAAAGGAGGGAAGGCTAGTTAAGTGGGGTAGTAGTATTGAATCTACAAATCTACTGGCTCCTTCAGTAAGGGAACCTATCCCCGAGACAATCGGTCTCCCTGGTGGGCAAGTCTGGCTTTTGTGAATCTTAGGCAATGCATAAAATGTAGGCATCCTGGGGTGGGGATTGATCAGATAATTCAATGTGTCCTTGTCAATTAGCCCTTTTAAGTGTGCTTGAGTACAGAGTGTCTTGAATTCTCTTTCATAGGACATAAGGAGTTCCAAATTAATAGGTTTATACCATTGTGTGTTGTTTAATATCTTATAGCACATTTGCTGGTATTGTGGGTGGGACATCAAAACAATTTTGCCACCCTTGTCTGAGGGTTTAATGACTATTTGGGTCTGTATTTTAAGTTGCTTAACTGCCATTACTTGTTCATCAGTCAAATTTGCAGGAAGAGAAAGGGAAGGTGCCCATACAGTCCTCTTTAGGTCCCGGATATTTTTCTGTAGAAACATCCATACATTGGGGCAGGTAGATAGCTCAGGAAAGGGATGTGATTTGGGCTTAAATTTATCTACAGGGCGTGTATATGCAAAAGTGTCGTTACACACCGTCTCCACAGGGGGATCAAAGTCTATTGCACCCTCATCATACAGGATCATCAAATCCCTCAGAGCTCGTAAATCTCTCATTGTGAAACCCTTTAGTTGTTCAGAAATTTATTTTTCCATTCTTTTGTTTTCACGTTCTGAATCAAACATGTACTTATATGCAAGTTATCTAGCAAACAAGTATAAATCCTTGATTGTCTCAAATATATCACTATCTTGTGAAGGGCAGAAACCCAGACCCAGACGTAACACAGATATCTGAGCCGGGGTTAAATCATGATTGGCTAGATTAATTATATTGAGCTCTGAGGCGTTGGTGTCCCTGATGGTTGTGGTGTTCTTACCACATATGTGTTTACATTGCTTTGAATCTTGGCCAAAGTTGGATCTAAAAAATCACCTTCAATAGAGGGTTTATTATTAGCTGGTACACTGGTGGTACTTTTGTTCAATAAATTGTGTAGCGCTGGGGTTAGGTTGGTTTTACCTGTACCCTGGTCCCCTGTACGAGACAGGGTGTTTGAACACTTTCTATCAGTATCAGTGGATGAGTGTCCATTACCAAGATTACATGAACGTTTTGGTAAGCGTGCTCGTGAAGATTGATTGGAGAATCGAGGGTGAACCTGCGAAGAAAAAAAAGTAGTGGTAGATGAGTTTGATTCTGTGGTGTCTCATGTACATGTGGGCATTGTGTCTCCCATAGTTTTTAATCGAACTTCTACCAGTCCATTTATATGGCCCTCTGAGAAGGCTAGTTTACCTAGGTTAAATTTTTTTTGTTTTTTAGTGACAATATTTGTTCATATTTTCTAGATTCTTAATCTCCCTCTATTTAGGAGGGAAACCCGGAAGTTCCAGACCTTGTTTATATTGCTCATTTAAGGTTGCTATTTCTCTTTCCAGGAGTTCCATATCTTTAGTGTATTGATTCAATAGTAGGGACATTAGTTCCTTGCTACATTGGGTCAAAACATTTTCCCATAGTTTTTAAAAATCTTCTGTGCGATTTTTCGTTTCAAAGATTTTATTGAGATTATATAAACATACAAACACAAGCGTGTGAGTAACATTCAATTGTAAAGTTAGGCAGGTAGGAAAGTGTTGATACATCTTAATGTATAGGGAGAACATACAGTAAAAATCAACATGGTGACTAACGAGAGCTGCGATCCTACTAATATCGTTGATAGGATGTCCTGTAGAGTCTGGTAAACCGGAGCTAACTGTCAGCTGTGGAGCTACCTCCCCGCTCGAAGCTGGCAAGCTGTTTATGGGGGAGAAAAGGGGGGAATCCAAGACCCCCACCACCCCAGAAGGGAACTTGCTGTGCCGGGGGCCCGGGTACCCCCCCTCCCCTCAAGATGAAGAAGCCTCAGCTTACCCTCTAGAGTCTGGAGAAAAGGTTCTCCCAGAGTAACACCTTAAGAGATCCTTCTAAAGGATCTTCAGAGCGTGAAGTCATTGTTATTACCTGCTCAAATCCTACAGGGAGGAGAAAAATGGGGGTATGAGACTAGGAGGGGGGAATGAGAGAGAAAGGAAAAGGGGAGAATGAGAGAAGAAGGAAAAAGGGAGTGGGGGAAATGAAAGAGGTTTAAGAAGCTTCATAAAGAGAGAGAAAAAGATGTGTCGTGCCAGACCTGATGTTCCCTTTTAAAAACCTATAGAGCCTGAATGCCAGGAACAAGGGAGATGCCCCTATATGTCGCCCAGGGTTCCCAAACTGCCTCAAAAAATAGTTTACTGTTGGAAATGGAACTGGCCATTTTTTCTTGGGCCATAAGCCATGACATTTTTTGCTTAGTCGCTCTCAGGGAGACACTCTGTTGTTTCCATGCCCCAGCAATAGTTATCTTAGCAGCAAAATGTGGTGGATCAATTTGTGGGCTTGCTTGGATATCCTGGGAATAAAATCATTTAACAAGGCTATTGTAGGGGACCTCAGAAGCTGGTTGCCTGTGACCCTCTTGATTAGCGCAAATATTTTAGACCAAAAGGGTCTTATTCTGGGGCATTCCCACCATATGTGTGCCATGGTCCCCGTTATCTGGCAGCCTCTGAAGCCTAGCGGGTTAGCCGACCGGTAATACCTTAATAGCTTTGCTGGGGTAAGGTACCATCTCGAGATGACCTTTACACTAGCCTCGGAAATAGTTGTATTTAAGACCCCCTTGAATGATTTAAAAAAAGCTGTTTGCCATTTCTCTAGGTCCCATTGGATTTTAAAGTCCTCTTCCCACTCTTTCATGAAGGCGGATTTCTCCAAGGGCTGGGTGAGAGCCTCATAAATGACCGAGATACCTCCCTTTTGTTCAATAGGCTGACCACACCACCGTTCGTAGGTGGTAAAGTTGGGGGGGGAGAGGTTTCTCTGTCCAGATTTTGTGTAGAAAGTTAGAGATTTGATGAAACCTGAAACTTTCCAAATTAGGTAAATCCAATTTACTTTTACAGAAACTTAAAGTGATTGGGCCCGAAGAAGTGTAGAAATGTCCTATGCGGAAAAGACCTTTGTTCAGCCACCATTGGAAGGCTTTGATGTTCATCCCAGGTGGAAAGATTGGGTTGTGAAACAGATGTGCTAAAGGTTTAGTCGGAGACACTAGTGATGGGAGGTAGCTTAGTTTGTCCCAAAGTGCCAGTGCGTGTGAGAGGGTCGGGGCCAGGACCGGAGGCCTATTTTTCGGAGGGCACCATAGGACATAATCCAGAGTATGTATCGGCGTGGCCTGCCTTTCCATCCACACCCAGTCTGGTTTCTTGAAGTTAGTGTAAACTATAGATAGTTTGGCCAGTCTAGCCGCGTAATAATATTTAATGAGGTGTGGGAGACCTAGACCCCCCTTTCGCCTGTGATGGTAAAGATACTGTTGTGATATCCTATACCCTGCTCTCCCCCAGATGAACTTGAGGATTTTACTTTGGAACAAAGCTAGATGATCCTTTCGTATTGGTATAGGTAGAGAGCGGAAGAGATAAAGCAGTCTGGGTAATAAGGTAATTTTTACTGAGTTAATTTTACCCAACCAAGAAAAATTCTGTGTAGACCAAGAATGCAAATCTGCCTCTAGTCTACGGAACATGGGTGGATAATTTTGGGCATAGAGGGCTTCGAATTTGGCTGTAAGGTTGATGCCTAAGTATCTAATAACAAAGTCACTCCATTCGAACTGAAAGTTCTTCTTTAACATGACGAGTTTCTGGTTGCAATGATATGTTAAGTGCCTGTGACTTGTTATAGTTAACCTGAGATTTTGTGAAAGTCCTCTAATAAACGATGAAGAATAGGGAGAGTGGTTATTGGAGATGTTATAAATAAAAGGACGTCATCCACGAACAAGCCACATTTGTGCTCCTGTTGTCCGCACATAACTCCCTTAATATCAGAATTATTTCTTATCGAGATGGCTAGGGTCTCTATCGCGATAGCAAATAAAAGAGGGGAAAGCGGGCATCCTTGTCTGGTGCCTCTTTTAATGGGAAATGGTTTGGAGAAGAAGCCCCTAAGTTTCATCAGGGCCTGTGGGTGGGAATAGAGTGCCCGTACAAGACTCAGAAATGTCTTACCAAAGCCCCAGCGTTCTAGTATAGCGAATAAATAAGGCCAAGATACAGAGTCGAAAGCCTTTCGGAGATCTAAAGAAAGTAACATGCCTTTCTGTTTAGGGCCCCCTGACCAGTTAGATTGAAGTATAGTAACTATATTTATCACCCTCCTTATTTGGTACGGGCCTTGCCTACCTGGTATAAAGCCTACTTGATCCTTGTGGATGTAGGAATTTATGAAAGAGGCTAAACGGTTGGCCAGGATCTTTGTAAGGATCTTCAGGTCGTTCTTTATAAGGGAGATTGGGTGATAATTTTCCACCAACTCCGAGTTTTCCTCAGGCTTCGGGATTACCATTAAAAAAGCTGTGTTTGAATCTCAAGAGGCTCAACTTTCATTTTAGAATTAAAGAATCAGGCTAAGTGGGGGGAAAGTGTGTCAGCAAGGGCCTTGTAATACGGGGCCGAGAGGCCGTCTGGGCCAGGAGCAGATCCCTGTTTGAGTCCCTTGATGACCTCCTGGACCTCCTCCTCAGAGACTGCTGCCTCCATAATGTTTCTGTGTGCAGCTGATAGAATCGGAACCGGAATGTCCTCAAGGAACTCGTTGACCCTTTTCATGTTATCTGTTAGAGGGGGTGAATAGAGTTTCTCATAGAAGGAGTGAAAGGCTCCTAGGACCTTGTCAGGATTTGAAGAAGGGGGGTTGCCTCCTACCCTGATTTTGGGAAAGGAATAATGTTTTAAACGTGGTGTTAGCTGTCTCGCCAGAAGGGAGCCCATCTTGCTTCCCATTGTATAAAATGTATTTTTGGTTCCAGCTTTTCTCAGCTTTCGTCATCAGGGCTAAGTTAAGCTCTAGTCTAGCCCTGTCCAAACAGTCTAGCAGGGAGGGGGAGGGGTTTTTCTTGTGTTCTGCCTTGATGGATAAAAATGCTTCCTCTAGCCTAATTATGTACAACCTTCTCTCTTTTTTAATTTGGGACGACATTTGTATTATCTTACCTCAGATGAAGGCTTTGTGAGCCGCCCACACTGTTTCCGCCGAAATGTCCTCAGTGGCATTGTGTGTTCCTGCAAATTTTTTTCAATTTCTGCGACCCGTACCGGGTCTGACAGAATGGATTCATTCAAACGCCAATGAGGTGTGTGAAACACTCTGGACTGGGTGCGGATGGACAGGGACACCACTGCATGGTCTGAGAGCACTGTGTTGTGGATGCACGAGGATATCATGCTAGGTAAATTGTAAGCAGGGGTGAATAGATGATCGATCCTAGCATATGAACTGTGCGGGTGAGAAAAGTGTGTGTAATCTCTTGTTGAGGGGTTCATTTCCCTCCATACATCAACTAAGTTATGGGAGTGTAGCAGTTTGGCTATGCGTAGACTGGCTTTAGATGGACGTACCAGTTGACTTCCCAAGGGCCTAGTTTTATCCAGGCTCTGATCAAAGGCGACATTAGAGTCGCCTCCAATAAGAACCGTGCCTTCCATTAAGGGAGACAATGTATCCAGAAGTTGATGGAAGAAGTTAGTTTGTCCTTTATTAGGGGTATAATATGAGATCATCATGACTAATTGCCCCTCCGCTAGCCCTTTAACTAGGATGTACCTTCCTTCGGGGTCTTTATAGTCAGAAATCCACGTGAAGATGCACTTATTAGACACAAGGATTGCAACACCTTTAGTTTTAGTGGCCGCATTAGCGAGAAAAAATTGTGTGAAGTGGGAGTGTAAAAATTTGGGATTATATTGGGCCGGGAAATGAGTTTCTTGTAGCATAACAATGTCAAATTTAAGGGATTTATACAGGTTACATAACTTTCTACGTTTTAAGGGAGAGTTAAAACTTTGCACATTGTGCGTAGCTATACGGAGGGGAAGTTTATTGTGGTCAGCCATTGAAGTTGTAAAAAAGAGTGTGTATCTTTGGTCACTTACCCTCCCCTGGACCAACCCTCCGACTCCGCTTAATATCTGAGCGAGATGGCATTCCAAGCTCCAGAAGTTGGTGATGATCATGGCAACCAGGCTGGCTACGACACAAAAAAAATAGGGACTAAACAGGAAAGAGCATTATCTGGATAAAGAAATACCCTGAGATAGGAAGAGTAGGAAAGGGGGAGAGGGGGGAATAGAGAAAATAGAGATGACTGTATTGTAGAACTGTGAGATTGCAGACTTGTTTCTCCAACAAAGGGAAAAGTGGCCCAGGAGGGAGAACAGCTCCTGGGCCTTCCCGTCAAAATCAAAAATCGCCTGGCAAAAAGAACCAGGAATCCTGTCCCCCTGTACCAAAGGGTGTCAAAGGGGCAGGTGGAGGCGCATGGGTACCGCCCCCCAGTGTAGGAGCCTTCGAAAAAGAAGAATCTGTTAATGAATCAAAAACAAAATAATCCCTGTGCTATATATAACTTATGATCAAGAGGAGGCCTAGGGCCACTTGGGGCCTGGCTTGGAGGAGGTAGACTCAAACCCCGCCACCACGAGATGAGGGGTGTGAGCTACCTTTGGGAAGTGATGACCCCTCAGACGAGACCCATCCAGGGAACTCAGGAAGATTTTTCCGTGTGGAGGGGTCATCTCTATAGGTTCTGGAACATAAACCGATTGCTCAGGTCAACCGCAGAACACTAACTTAAACGTGATAGAAAATTTCAACTGTCAACGAAATATAAAAGAATCTCCCCGGAGGGAGGCTGGGGAAACTCCCCAAGGTCCAGTGGGGCTTGACGGGCCCAAGTCCACGAAGAATCATTGTCGAATGGTGGGGAAATGAAAGAGCCAGAAAGCTTAAGGTAGGGCATTTGCTTCAAGTCGGGCCATTGTCCTTGGCCCTTTTCGGTTTGGCTTTCTCCCACAGAGGCGTCCTGGGGCTAGTAGGGGATAGTCTCTTGGCGGAGTTTGTAGCGGCGTTGGAGACCTCCATGTCGGATTCTTGAGATATAAGTTTTAAGTGTAGAAGCAGTCTCTCTCCCTCTTGGAGTGAAGAGAAAGCGTATTCACGTCCTTTATAAGAGAACTTGACTGCAAATGGAAAGGACCATTTGTATTTAATCTCTTTCTGTGACAATATATTTAAGAGTGGTTTGAGGGCTCTTCTGCGTTGGATGGTGGATGGTGAAAGATCCACAAATATTTGCACTTGATGGCCTTTATACAGAATCCTGGCTGATGTGCGAGAGTGTTTCATGACCCCCTTCTTAATGGCATAAAAATGGGGTTTTACTATAATGTCCCTTGGAGAGCCATCCTTTCTGGGGGGGGGCGAGCGCCCTGTGGGCCCTGTCCAGTTCCAGTCGGTGGGCCAGAGTGTTGGGTAGCAGGTTGGTAATTAGCTCCTGAATAGCTTCGGTGACATCTGAAACATTTTCGGGAAGTCCTCTTACTCTAAAATGATATCTTCTGGATCGGTTTTCTAAATCATGGATCCTAGACATGGCAGTGTCCAATTGGTCCAGTAGTGTGGAAATAAGGTCAGAATTTTGGTTGGATACCGCCGCAGTACGGTCCAGTTTGTTTTCAATAGCCTCCATTCTTAACCCCAACATCTGAAAATCCGTTTAATTTGATTTACTCTACTGTGTGGGCTAAACCCCTCTCCAAAAGCATTGAAAATTTCAGGTATAAGTCATCTACCTGGAGGGAGAGATCTTGGTTCGGGGTGCCTGGGGTCTGAAAGATAGGGATGTCCTGTCCCAGGAGGGAAGGCCCATGGTCTCCCTACATGCGGCCTAGGAAAGATTCGGTTGATGCGGGCGATGGTGTGGCCATCTGTAGCAGACTGCCTGATGCCTTGGGTGTGTAGTTGAGGGTGGCAGGGGAGATCACTTGCCTGTGTTCAGATGAGGAGTTACAGCCTGGAGAAGAGGTGCTGTTTGCCTCATGGAGGCTTGCTGCGGGAGACCCCGCCGACCTTTGTGCCATCCTGATGTGTGCAGGGTCGGCGCTGGAAATCATAGCCCCATTCCCTCATGGCTACCGTTACATCTTTCAGGCCTAGTCAGGTGTCTGGTTGTGAGGCGTGACTCCCCGGCGGGTGTGTGGCCCATTCGGCGTTGCGGCGTCGCCGGGCAGAGAGGTTTTTAGCCCGCTGGGGGGGATAAATGGAGGTACAGATGTACAACCTAGCTGCTGCAGCTGCTGGAATCATCCAAGGGGACAGACCATGGTAAGCTCGGCCATATAACTCTAAGAAGCATTACTCTATATTTGGGACATGTAATGATTCCCTTATCTTTGGAAACACACTAGGCCCTTTATGGAATCTATCTTGGATTTTTCCCTCATATCTCATCAGTCAATCTGTACTAAGGGGATTTTTGTCTTCACCTGGGATAACCGTTCAAGCTATGAGGTAAGCCTTATTATGACCAGCAGTGCAATTACACTGCATAGCCAATAGTACAAATTAATGTTAAAATAAAAATTGGTACTTAGCTTTGTAAAATATCCTAGGTCTGGCTTTCCTTTCTCATCATTTTTGGTCTGACTACATCCTACAGCGGCAGGTGCAAATACCCTTCTGACCAGGTAATAAATGCCATATAATTTTCAAAGTTAAGATATAATATAATATTTTTTTTAAATATCTACTATTAACAATGGACATATATTATGGTTATTTTTTACTCTAACCAAATTAAGATAAAACCCTAGTCAATGGATATCCTTTGGATGATTATTATTTCTAAACCATATAAACAATATAACATAATACTATATCCTACCCTGTACAGGGTCCCCAGATCCCTGCATTTTGATGTCTCCACACCTGCCGGGGGAGTTGTGGCCCCCCTATCCATGAACACAGTGACTCCTTGGTAAGGGGACCACGTGGGGCAGCCCCCCCTTAGTGATGGTTATGTTCATTATATGCTTACAGGCTGTATTGTTATATGACTTACATTTATATAGTCCCTTGATAACTTATGGTATTAGCATCTAATTTTTTACTCTGTTACTATTATTTCAGTACTCATGCAGATGTTGAATGTACAGAATGCACTCTCCTGTAAGAGATTCCTGAGGAAGCGGTGATACTCCATTAAATCCACTAAACATGTTGAGTCTACAGGAATCTGTATAATTATCATTTATCGATATGTGCATGGATGTTTTAATGTCACTGTGTAATGTGGTTTTAAAGAAACACTATTGTATCTTGTACAGATGTACATACAGTTGTATCCAATTATCTTTTTAAGGATTACAAATAAAGATATATATTTTTTATAAACCTATTTTGTTAATGAGTTCCTACTGTACCATGAAAGTCATAAAAATTTGCCTCAAAATAGGGGTGAGTTTCAGCCACTCTTCCCCTCTTTTTTTCACTTAATTTCTCCAGGGGATTGTGGAATTTTCCACCAAGACTCCTTAGGAATTGCTGAATCATATGAGTCATATCCTGACACCCTCATAAGTCTGTATCTGGAGCCATCAATCTTTTATCTGTTGCGTTTACCATTGACCGTAAATAATAAAGGTCAGGTGGGAAGCCTCTTGTGGTTGGAGCTGGGAGGGGTAACACCCACCTCTCCCACCTTTTTGGACCTTGATGAATCACGGGCAGTTGGAATCCTTTTTAATTGACGCGTTCACATGCAACACAAGATATTTTCTCTAATAAGATGATATCAGTATCTATATAGTCATTTACCCCTGATGAAGAGTTCTAGATCAATTACTTGAAACACATTGGACATACCCTGTCCTCATAGACAGACTATTGTGGCTTTATCCTACTGTATGTTATGGTCATCCTGTATAATATGATGTTGCTTATATGTGAATGAACACAAATGTTTACCATGTGAACCCTTTCCTTGCATATTACCAATTTTAATAATTTCATTTGAATAAAATTTACATGTTATTATACTTTATGGAGTTTTCCCTAAAAAGTCCCATTTCTTTGGGGGTTTGCCGTAGCTTGTAATTTCTAGGGATGCTGGGTAATCTCCACTCCTGGTTTAAAAACACAATACACTTGTAAATTCTAGGGGCTCCTGAACAGCGTTTAGTGGCAGGAGCTTTTAGAGGCAGGAAAACACCCCCACTGCCAGTGTGTCCAGGAGCAGCAGAGTTTGGGCAGAAAAAACGCTTGAAGCTACTAAAAGCTGATGGAAACTGCTAGCAGCTTCTAAAAGCTGCTAAACATTAGTGCTTGAGCATTAATTCATTTCAATGACCAGACAAAAATTATTTATTCTGGCCAATGAAATGAATTAACATCCAAGTGCTTGACGCTTGTAAAAGCTCCTTAAAGCTTGTAAAAGCTTCTTAAGCTTTAGACACTTTTACAAGCATCAGGTTTTTTTTCTGAAAACATTTTGCTGGCTTTTAGGAGAGTTAAATAAACGTGCATGAGGCCTAATAATTCACTCTAGTATGTTTAAGCTATGACAAGATCTTAAAACATCTAACAGTAAAATGTATATGCTAATAAATTTCTACATATCTGGTCTGGCACAAAAAGATTTTTCTGAAATGCTGCATCACTTTTTTCTCCCAACCATTGATCTTCAGTATGACAATGATAAACAGTGCTTGAGTGTTAAAGCCTATATTAGTCGTGTGACATGTCATAAGAATCCGATAAACTGAATCAAAGCATATATAAATAATATACAGAGATAGGTAGTTTGATCCCAACAGACATGGATGGAAACGATTAGCACCAACATTCAAAGTTCATCCATTATTTATGACTCTTTGCTGGAATTATTTATTTAGAACATCTGTTACATTTTTATAGAATTAATAAAGCAGCACCTGACCCACTGACATCTGCGTCTCCTGAGTAAACAGACCGTACAGTTTGTTCTCCAGCAAAATAAGGAAGGTCTCAATTGACTTTATTCCAGATTTCCCATACTCGAGAGCGTCCTCATTACAGTTCTAGGGAAACTGCAATGCCAAGGAAAGCATGCATATATAAACCTAGAGGGGGCACAGGGAAGCCAATTTAGAATTATCTAGATAGAACATGAGATTTCTTTTTCTTGCTCTGAGAAATGTGAACGTTCACGCAAGTTACACAAAAAACACTGCAACAAGTTTTAATTTATTATTCTGGAATTTGCAATTTTCACTGTGCTTTTAGCTGTGCCACATTTTTTAATGATTGCATTTAATATGCAGTTTTGTTTGCAGCTGGTATTCTTGCTGAGTAATTGCTGCAATAAAATGATCAATCATGATTTAAAAGAGAAGTGTGGGAAATAAAAATAACAGATGATCAAACTCACCTAGCTGGCTCTACACCGAAAACTGAGCAATCAAAGACCACGGATTACTCTCAGCTATGCTTTGAGCACTGTCAGTCATCGGCTCTGTGCATTGCCCTCCAGAGCTCATTGGAGCACCAGGCTGTTGAACAGCTGTCTCAGGCTCTCAGAGGCCAGTCAGACATCTGGGTGGATCCAGATATTATTGCTGGGAACCCTGCAGAGCCTGGACCGGCTCTGTAACCCACTGTCAGCTGAATATGGGTCACAGGAGTGTGGAACTAAGTGTACTCCTTTGATCCTGTGAAAAGTGCTTTGGCCATACTTCTCCTTTAATCAATTGAACCTCTTCAGATCCGCGCTATAGCCGATTGACGGCTACAGCGTGGATCTCCTTTGCCGGGGCGCCATCAATTGACGTCAGCCCCTTTTGTGCGTTCCCCACACGCCCTCGCAGCCACCTCCGGCATGCTCTTGCGCACACTGTGTGAGCGTGCCCAAAGGTCGGGGAACTCAATGTCTGCCCAAGACCCATGATTGTCTAGCAGAGAGCCAGAATGAGGAACCGCCGATGTAAACACTGTAAACACCTGTGATCGGGATCAGTTAGATTGTTATGTCCCTGCCAGCCCAGCCCCCACACAGTTAGAACACAGTGAGGGAACACAGTTAACCCCTTGATCGCCCCCTTAGTGTCAACCCCTTTCCTGCCAGTGACATTTATACAGTAATCAGTGGCTATTTCAATTTCTGATCGCTGTATAAATGTCATTGGTCCCAAAAAAGTGTCAAAAATGTCTGACATGTCCTCCACAGTGTCGCAATCCCGATAAAAATCGCAAATCTCCACCATTACTAGTAAGAAAAAAAATGCCATAAATCCATTCCCATGGTTTGTAGATGCTATAACTTTTACGCAACCCAAACAATATACTCCTATTGCGTTTTTTTTTTACCAAAAATATGTAGAAGAATATATATCTACCTAAACTGATGAATCTTTTTTTTTTTGGATATTTATTATAGCAAAAAGTAAAAAATATTGTTCTTTTTTCAAAATTGTCACTCTGCAGAGGTGACTAAATATCACCAAAAGAAAGCTCTATTTGTGGGGGGAGAAAAAGGGCATCAATTTTGTTTGGGTACAACGTCACGCGGTCGCGCAATTGCTAGTCAAAGAGAGACAGCGCTGAAAACTGAAAATTGGTCTGGGCAGGAGGAGTGTTTAAGTGCCCAGTAAGCAAGTGGTTAAAGCTGAGCTGAGCTTTGGAAGCTGTGCCCAAAAAAGACATACAGACAACAAAAGCAGCAATATTGTCTTTCGTCTCCCTGAAAATGGTCTTTTGTCCATTACAGACTTAGTATGCCTTTGCCAGTGAGCAGTATGGTAGTGACACCACCAAACCTCATGTACAATCATCTGAGACTAGCAACCAGTGTCTCTTTTTTAAATTAATATCCCTGTTTTAAGACTAACAATTTACACTGTGCATTGCCCATAATACTGGAAAACTAATAAAATACAAGTCAAATTTAGCACTTCTCACTTTGCACCCGGTGCCTCCGCGATGATATTGGCAGCTGATTTACTAAGTGCTTATAACTTTTCAGCAAACAAAGAATACAGTAAGTGAATCATGTAAACATTATACTGTACAATAGGTTCATGATGACAAAGAAGTCAAAAGAGTACTGTAAGGAAAAATAAAAACTCACTTAAGGCAGATAGTAAACTACACTTTCTGTGTATGAGAAAACAACATTAATATTAATCCCCTGGATCCTCACTTCTCTGTTGAGCCCTAAGAAAGTGGGCGGCTGATAGGAACTATTCCTTACACTGGCTGCACTAAGCACAGCCCTACATAGAGCTGTAATGGCCTTCTGAGCAGCATCCACATGGTGCATGCCAGCATACTTGAAGTGGAAATAATCAGATGGATGCATTATACATGCTGACTCTACTGTATATCTTGTCAGAACTACAGTAAAATAAATAAATAAATAAATAAAAAAAAATTCAAATATATATATATTTTATGTATAGGTTCATGACCCCATACTAGGAAGTATTAGGTCATTACACCTGTGATCCTCTCAGAACAGAATACAATGGCATTTAGCACCTTGTTGACATCTACAAACAAGTTTTATTATACAATGAATTTTCAACAGAGCCAAGAAGATAAGGAAATGGCCCATGTTTAAACAAACTGAATACTTTAAAGTTTCCCATTGTACGTAAAGTAAGTTGGTTTTGCAAGTTACAGAATCAACTGAGCCGCCATTGTTTTACCTGGTGAAAATACAATGAAAACCCCAATAACTAGTTATCTAGTTACATTCTATCTAAACAAGTTGAAGGATATCCAAACACTTGTGAATATATGTTTAACCCAGGGGTGATTCAGAGGAGGAAAAAAAAACTATATATTATTTTGATGTAAAATCTATTAGAATGAGATGTGTTTCAAGTATATCCAATGATTTTAACGAGATAAATATATATACAGTATATCTTAACCATGTATAAAAATATGTCTAGATATATAGAATGTGCTTTAATCATAGTATCCGCAAAGGATTTCCTAGGGTAAATTTTAAACATTTTCTTTCTAAATAATTGGTTAACCCAGGGAAATTTCAAGATACATATGATTATCATTCAAGTTATAAAGTAACTCTGGTCATAGATACAATTATGATT
>BLSH010302467.1:449914-460518 GCA_018402905.1 Glandirana rugosa | reverse complement strand
ACTAGAGTGCAAGTGTCCTCAAACCTTATGTGTTTTTTAACTAATAGACCGAAACTGATATAGATTTCTTTTTCCTTTCTATGTCTGGTTTTGGAAAAAATTCTTTTGTCTAGCTTTAACTATATAGGGTTGGTTCTCAACAGTGGTGGGCTTCACCTAACCCCCATATGGATTCCCGGTTATATACGCATAGGATTCTTTAACGTCATTTCTTCTTGTAATGTTTCTTGTTCGTCTATAAAATTGTCGTTCTAAATATCTTTTTTCCCATGTTAACATTATTTGCAACTCTTGGTTGGGATATATCAATTTCGATCTGTTTTCTTAAAAAAGGTTTTGGTCTGTATCTTTCCTTTTTCTTTAGATATAGTCAAAGCCAGATAATCAATTTTTTGTGTATTCCAAACTCCTGTGAACGTGAGATCATACTTATTATGGTTTATTTCCTCCAAGAATTTTTTCAACTGTGTTTCTCCAAATTTCCAAATTAGTATAATGTCGTCGATATATCAACGGTAAAATTTAATATGTGGACAATATTTTTCCTCATAAATGTTCTCTTCTTCCCATTTATTTAAAACGATGTTGGCTACGCTGGGGGCAAATTTTGCCCCATGGCTACGCCTTTAGTTTGAGAATAATAGTTGCCCTTATACCAAAAGTAGCATCCAATCACGACCATTTCCAGGCCTTCCAGGATAATATTGATTTGTGTCTGTTTCAGGTCTGTAAGATTGTGCATTACCCATTTCACACATTCCAAAGCGTCTTTTTGTCGAATGCTGGTGTAAAGGGAGTTTACGTCGATTGTAACCAGAAGTTCTTCATTTAGCTCTTTGATGTCTTTAAGATCCACTAGTAGTTGTCTACTATCTAACAGATGAGACCTTCCCTTTCTGGCCAGTGGCTGTAGCTGATCTAAATATTGTCCTAATCTTGAAAAAACTGAATTTATGTCGCTCACTATGGGCTGTCCGGGGGGCTTCTCCTGATTTTTATGGACTTTAGGAAGGTAATAAATCACTGGTGTCCTTGCCGCTTTCAGACGTAGGTACTTTACTTCCTTTTTATTGATGATTCCCTCCTTCTTCCCTTTATCTAAAAATTTCTTTAAATTATTCTCATATTCTTTCTTAGGATTCTTCTTTAATTTTTTATATGTACCTTCAATTTGTAATAGTTTATTCATCTCTTCCTCGTAATCTGCCTTATTTAGAATGACTAGGCCTCCCCCTTTATCTGCTGGCCTTATCATGATTCCCTTGTTTTTTTCCATTTGTTTGATACTTTTCCAGATATTTCCATCCCTGGATTTCTCACACTGTAGTTTCTTAATGTCTTCTTCCACCAGTTTTTTGAAGACTTCCAAACTTGCATTGTCCAAATTTTTAGGATTAAATGTAGATTTGTTTTTGCGTGTCGTGTGAACATATACCGTGGGGTCTGATATTGTAGAATTAATCTTCTTTTGAATAAAAAATTTTTAATATTTAGTTTTCTGATGAATTTTTGAAAATCAATAAAGGTTTCAAATTTATCCAGTCCTTTATAAGGTGCAAATTTCAGGCCTAAATCTAAAAGTTTGATCTCTTCCTCGCTCAGACGAACGTCACTTAAATTAAAGATACCACTACCTAATATTCGCGTCTTCTTTTTCTTTGTCCCCCCCCCATTTTCCTCTTGTCCGTTTCCTCTGTTCCAACCTGGGTAACTCTGAGGTCTTCTCATGTCTTCTTCTCTGTATTGTCTGGGAGAATCCCAGTACACTTCCCTGGGTCTTGGATAAAATGTTCTGGGTCCTCAGCTTTGCCATCTCTGATTTCGGGGAGGGCCTCAGTTTGGTAAATAATTCCATCTCGGAGGTCTTGGGGGACCATTTCCCCAAAAACTTTGGTGTCTGTGTCCAGGTCCCCTGGGAAAATCCCTCCTGTGGGTATCCTGATGTATATCCCTTAAGGGTGAGTAACGGTTAGAATGTCTTGGTATGCCCGGGGTCCTGTGTGTATCATATTGATGCTGGGAATTATTCCTATACTCTCCTCTCGTGGTGGTCCCCTATCCCTAGGTCTGGGGGATGGGGCTCTGGATGTTGTAGGTCTATGGATCAGTGGGGTTCTCGGGGTCCTCATTCCTTCCCCTTCCCAAATTTCTTCTTCACTCTCCTCTGAGTCCCTCGATTCATCATTCATGGAATCATCTGTGATATCTTCCTCTTGGTGGCAGTCCTCTGTTTGCCATTTATACACTCAAGCATTTTTATAATCCAATATATCCCTCTTAAATTTCTTTTGTTTTTTTCTGTTGGATCTGTTTATCATATTTTTGTATATGTTCCTGTAATTTTTTTTCTTTATCTTTATAATCTTTATTGTCACTGTAAGGCATCAGTTGTTCCTTAATGATCTGTATCTCATTTTCTAGCATTTTCAATTTAAATTGTCTTCTCTTAGTTATCATTTGTAGCAACTCTTGTTCTTTCTGGTTGAAAAATTGGTACCACTCCTCCATAAGGTTTTTGTCATTTATACCATCGTTGGGTGAAACTTCCCATCTCAATCTTCTGGGAGTTATATTTTCACTTATATACATTTCTAGGGTCCCAATGTCCCACCATGCTCTTAGTTGCTTCTCCATTTTGTGTTTTAAGAGTTTGAGTAAACTATCTAGGTCTTGTTTATTGTTAATGGTTTCCTGATTAAAATGGTTTCCAAATTGATGTTCCTTGTATTCATATATTTAAAAATCTCCATCGCTGCAGAACGTATTGATCCTAATGGTCAATGTATAACTAATTGAATGTGTGTGTTCCACGGAGACAGAAAACTATTTTACTCTTAGAGCTGCAGCCCCCACCGTAACTTCACCTAGGTGTAGTTAAAATGGTATATTTTGTGGTGGATGTGGCGCCACTCTATTAAAAATGAATATGATATATCCTCATAAAAACAAAATCTCAATTACTATGCCCCACTTTATACATTAATGTCTCTCCGGGAATACTTGAAAATATTAAAACTTAAAATCAAATACTAATTTTCAAGGTATTTTCTGAAAAGTGCATGTATAAATTCCATAAAGTGCTCAAGTGTCATAAATAAATTACTAAATATATGTATAAATTAATCATATGAGAAAAATTACTAAATATACATCAACAGATATATGAGATAAAAAAATGAATACATTTGAATATTGTGTGTATATTGTACCCCTACCCATTCACCAAAAAATGAGTGTAGTGGTAAAAAAAAACAAGAGGCAGCTTTTGACAAGTCCTTTATTGTCCTTTTTTCCTCCATCTTCTCCTGGCCCGGTCCTTCTTCTGGTTTTCTGCTCTTCTTTTAGTCTTCTTGCTTCCTCTCTTCATCTTCAATCTTAATCTTCTTCTTCCTTCTTCTTTCACCACCGCCGCTCTCCCCGCTGCTGCAGCCCGGCCCCTGCGCGTCTCCCAGAATGGGCGGTCTTCATAATGACACTTCTTTTATAAGAAGGAGCGGGGCCACCCAGTAACCACGTTTGTAACCGAGTAAACCCGCCCCCTTCTGATGTCATGCGCTGTCGGATGGGGTGCGTCGCCTATTTACGTCACCGGGTGGCCCCGCCCCTTCTTATAAAAGATCTGTCATTGTGAAGACCACCCATTCTGGGAGACACGCAGGGGCCAGGCTGCAGCAGCAGGGAGAGCGGTGGCAGTGAAGGAAGAAGAAGATGAAGATTGAAGATGGAGAGAGGAAGCAAGAAGACTGAAAGAAGAAGCAGAAGAAGGGCTGGGGCAGGAGAAGATGTAGGAAGACCGGAGGAAGAAAGAAGAAAGAAGAAAAGAGCTATTTTGCACATTAAAGGACTTGTCAAAAACTGCCTCTTGTTTTTTATACCACTACACTTCTTTTTTGGTGAATGGGTAGGGGTACAATGTACCCCATACCTATTCACATAGGAGGGGGGGCCGGGATCTGGGGGCTCCCTTATTAAAGGGGCCTTCCAGATTCTGATAAGCCCAACCACCCGCAGACCCCCACAAGCAACGGCCAGGCTTGTGGGGATTAGGCTCTTGTCCCCATCAACATGGGGACAAGGTGCTTTAGGTGGGGGGGCAGAGCCCTCCTCCCCCAAAGAACCCAAACTCCCCATGTTGAGGGCATGTAGTCTGGTACGGCTCAGGAGGGGGGGCGCTCGCCCGACCCCCCATCCTAACTGGCCAGGGCTGCATGCTTGGATAAGGGTCTGGTTTGGATTTTATGGGGAACCCATGTCAATTTTTTTTTAAATTTGGAACGGGTTTCCCTTAATATCCAAACCAGACCCAAAGAGCCTGGTTTGGACTGAGGGGGGGACCCCATGGACTTTTTTTCAGCGCTTTTTTGTATATCACCGGGAACCGGCAATACATTACAGCCGCGATTTTAAATGACAATTTTTCCTATGGAAATGTAATTTTGCTCTGGCTATGTTCCACACCTCACAAAGATGCACCCTTTTACATAAAGACTAAGGACACCCCCCAGACACAATATTTAAAGGAATTTTTTTTTCACTTTAATTCCTATCAGCGCCCATCAGTGCTGCATATGTGTGCCACATCATCAGTGCAACCTTATCAGTGCTACCTCATAAGTGCCAATATGTACTGCCTCATCAGTGCACATCAGTCTAGCCTCATCAGTGCCCATCAGTGTAGCCACATCAGTGCCCGCCAGGGGAGGAGAAAATGTACTTATACAAAGTTTTGTGACAGAAACAAAGAAAAACTTTTTTTTATTTGTAGTGCAAAAAATAAAAACCACAAATACCACCAAAAGAAAGCTCTATTTGTGGGAACAAAATGATGACCACTGCCTTGCTAAAGAAGTTGAGGGTAAAGATGATTGACTAGACAGACCTAAACCCTATTGAGCATCTGTGGGGCATCCTCAAACAGGAGGTGGAGGAGTGCAAAGTCTCCAACATCCACCAGCTCCATAATGTTGTCATGGAGGGGTGGAAGAGGACTCCAGTGGCAACCTGTGAAGCTCTGGTGAACTCCATGCCCAGGAGGGTTAAGGCAGTGATGGTGGCCACACAAAATATTGACACTTTGAGCCAAATTTGGACATTTTCACTTAGGGGTGTACTCACTTTTGCTGCCAGTGGTTTAGACATTAATGGCTGTGTGTTTAGATATGTTAAGGGGACAGCAAATGTACAGTTATACAAGCTGTAAACACACTACTTTACATTGTAGCAAAATGTAATTTCTTCAGTGTTGTCACATAAAAAGATATAATAAAATATTTACAAAAATGTGAGGGGTGTACTTACTTTTGTGAGATACTGTAAATGAGTTTATCTTAGTGATCTATATACAGTACAGTAAATAATTTATCATAGAATGTGATCTAAGAGATTTTCTTTACAATGTAATAACTTATCAAAGCTGTGAATTTAATGGTAGTGTGACAAACTAAATCTGGCCATACACTAGTAGAATTTAATTTTAATTTTTTGCTTAAAGAATGTTTGCTAGATTTTCCAATCATTATTAAGGTCAAATCAACATCTGTTGAAACATGACTGTTTCTCACACAATACATTTTACAGACATTAATAGACATCTTGAGGGCCTTGACAACAGGGGTCGCTGAAATAATATAAGAGTAAGAGGAATCCCAGAAACAGTAGAAACAGACCAAATTACTATAACACTGCAAAGAGCCTTCAATTGTCTTTTAGAAAGACAAGAAGATGTGGAGATACAATTTGTTAGGGCACATAGGGCCCTCAGACCAAAGGGATCTGATTCTGCCCCACCAAGGGATATAATGTGCTGTCTTCAGGACTTTGCTCTTAAAGAGGAGATTATGCGGAAAGCAAGGAGAAATGACAGAATCATCTTTAATGGGGAAGCCATTTTGTTGTTTCAGGACCTTTCTCAAATAACTTTGAAAAATTGCAGGGCCTTGCGCCCTCTGCTGGATAAATTGAAAGAGAACAATATAAAATATACCTGGTGCTTCCTATTCGCTCTACTGGTCACTCTAAACAACCACCAACATATTCTGTGTACCCCAGCAGACCTACCCCCATGTAATGGCCTATGCTAGAATCTAGTAGTGTTCCACAGAGACAGCCAGGTTCCTGATCCACCGAACAGAATTTCTCAGCCGTGGCTGTTACAAGGGACACATGTTATAGGGAACTCTGGCCGGCTAGATCCAATAGTCTCTGGGGCAGGCTCGTGGCATGCAAATGAGGAACCCAATTATCAACCATGGGCATATCTTTCTCCAGTATATATCATTCTCCACCTTATGATCTTATCACCCCTGTAACGCATTGGTGGTAGTACCAGACTAGCTCTCTTTGCCACCGATGAGAAGGCTGTGTTGACGTGACACTTCACAGCCATGGTTTAAATGCATTGAGTTAAATCCTTGCCCCACACTTCCGGTTCCGGCGCCGCATGGAGTAGCAGCACTCCATGCTAGCTCCCGGTCCATGGCCGAAAATCAGCACTTAAAGTCTGCCCAGATCACCCCCCAGCACCCATCACTGCCTGGACAACACCTGCAGCACCCCCCTTCACACATCGATGGAACGGTATCTAGAAAAAGGTGGCCCGCGAGTGACGCCGGCCCCGCCGCAAATCGAGGCCGAGGATGCGGCCTACACGGCGATCGCGCCTGATGCGCCGGCATTGGAGGTGAGCAACCCATCCACCCCCTCCTCTCACACAAGTGACTCAGACTCACATGACAGGATTGCCCAAGCTGTGGCTGCGATCCTGGCATCCACAATTACAGCAACTGTTGAAAAGGCTGTCAGTGCAGGAATGCACCTAATTAAAAAGGAGCTGGGGGAACACAAGGCCCGCATTAATGAGGCAGAAAACAGAATCGCCAGCATTGAGGAGGAACTCTACCAGACACAGGCGGCTGAGCAAGCCCAAATCAAAACTAATCAATATATCCTACAGAAATTTGATGACCTTGAGAATAGGTCAAGAAGGAGCAATCTACACTTTGTAGGGGTGCCTGAGTCCCTCCAACCATCAGCCCTAATGGAGTTCTGCGCAAAGCGTATTCCAGAGGCTCTGGGCCTACCAAGGCCTTGCATGGTGGAAAGAGCCCACCGCATTGGGAGCATGCAATCTGAATGCACGGCACCCCAGACCATCATTGCCAAATACTTGAACTACGCGGACAAAGCCGATATAATGCAGAGATATAGACAAACGAAGTCGCTTCAGATTGACGGCGTAAAGATGTTAATCTTTGTGGACTACTCCCTTGAAGTGTCGAAAAAAAGGAAAGCGTTTCAACAAGTGTGCACAACCCTACACCAGCGTCAGATGAAATTCACCCTGGCCTTTCCAGCTATCCTCCGGCTCAGGTCTCCTAGCGGAGAGCAACTCATCTTCCACGATCCCCAAGAAGTGGAAAAATTCCTTCGCTCTACAAGCACCGATCAGCACTCCAATGTACCACACAAGGTGTCCCCAATACCCAGATCTCTCGACCAACGCAGCCCGAGGAAGGATTCACCCAAACGCCTTAAACCATCTGGGTCCCTCTACGCTGGGGAACCCCGCTGACTTGAACTGCCATCCTACTACGTTATCGCTTTTTCTCCAGCTCCTAAAGGCTCATTCGATCCAGGACTTTAACACCTACAACGTGCCTCTAGGAACTCCCTCGAATGGTCCCCTGGCTACTCCTATGAGGGGCATACTTTGGTATGTTTCAGTTCCAACTACTTTTTGAACACTTTTTCAACTTGCTGTGTTTTCTTTTTGTCTTTCTTCACACGGGCTCTATATCAGGCAGTCTCTACTCACCATCCGTCTCCCGACACTTCAAGCCATACTACTTGTGGCTGCCAGGCCTTTGCACGGGCATCGTCTCGAGTATGTCCCATGGCCGGTGGTAGGGAGCAATTACTGTCTGCAAACCCATGCAGAAAAAAGCGAAGCTCTGGTATGATTTGAAGTGTTTGATTTATGGGTTTAATACTGCAGATTTAATATACATTACAGACTCCCCCTTCAATCTCCCTCTCACTCCCCTATTCACCTGCCTGCACACACGTAGACATCTATATGGGTTCTCCAGTCATCAACTACAGTGCTCTTTACTTCTTCTCCTTACATATACATTGGGCTTCTACCCCTCACCTCCACATCTTGCTCCAAACGCTAATACTCCACTCCCCATATGAGATGTGTATCATGGAATGTAAAAGGCCTTAGGTCCCCTATTAAACGTATGAAGATCTTGAGGCACCTCAAGAGATTAAAAACTGATATAGCTCTCCTACAGGAGACCCAACTGAAGCAATCTGACCTGCACTGCCTGAAAAAGCTCTGGGTGGGAACAGTGCTAGGTTCTGACGCAATCGGCCATAAGGCTGGGGTCATCATATTGATACACAAAAACCTCCCTTGTGAAGTACTCTTGGTAGATTCAGACATTCAAGGGCGTATACTGACGGTCCACCTTCGTGTATCCAGTAAGGATCTCTTGATCTCTAATGTTTATGCCCCCAATTGCCCTGGGTCCTCTTTCTTTCAGGAACTGACTACCAGTCTGATGAAATCACCTCACATTCCCCATATAGTGGGAGGTGATTTCAACTCCATCTCCCAGGCAATGGATGATAAATCGAGCCCTAAAAGGACCCACAGTAACCCCAATAACCTGGAACCAACAATTTTAGCATTCACCATGGAATCCTCGCAATGACAAAGGTCATTTGGCGTCTCTTACACCCCTCAGACAAAGAGTTTACTTTCTATTCCAACTCACACAATGTCTTCACCAGAATTAACTACCTATTCTATACAGAAACTCTGATACCCCTAGTGAAGGATGTGGAGATCCACAAGATTGGAATCTCAGACCATTCCCCTGTGTCAATATCTTTCCATGATTCTCTGGCACAACCAAACCTCTGCCGATGGTGCTTCCCACAATACCTTCACAACAACTCTGACTTCCAGCAATACATACACTTAGCCTGGTCAGAATATGCCACAGCCAATTCACCCCATACAGACAACCCAAATTTATGTTGGGACACGGGTAAGGCTTTCCTTAAGAGGGAAAATAATTTCATAGGCTGCCTCCTTCAAAAAACATTTCCTGTCAACATTCAAAATGGCCAGAGCATGATTAAAAGTGGCCCAGAGGACTCTATCCACCAATGACTCCCCCCAAAATAGGGCTGAATGGAAATCTGCCAAATCTGATTTTGACTCCTGAGTGGAGTCATTGTAGATGACCAAACGCTCACAGTTAGAGGCCCAGTTCTACAAATTTGGAAACAAATCATGCAAGCTTCTGGCCAGATTAGCCAGGGGACCTTATACTCCCACACATATCACCTCCCTCAGAGATCCCCATGGCAACCTTTCAAAGACCCCTATAGGAATCAGCCAAGTTATGAAAAACTTCTATGCAAACTTGTACGCTGCTGATCAAACGGACGGTGCCCTGGCCAAGAGCTTCCTGGACAAATTAACCCTCCCCTTGATCTCTCCTTTGGAGCTTGAAATGCTTAATGCCCCTATCTCTAGCTCAGAGATCTTGTCTGCCATCAATAATTTAGCTCCCAACAAAGCCCCGGGACCCGATGGGTTTACGGGAGAATTTTTTTAAAACCTTGTGTACATTAGTGGAACCCATTCTAATGAAGGTCTACAATGGCATTTGGAAAGGAGGCCCCTACCTACCCTCGGGCAACCAAACACTCATAAAACTGCTCTTTAAAAAGGGAAAGGACCCCCTAGAACCTGGCTCGTATCGCCCCATTTCACTATTAAACCTGGATGTAAAAATCCTCTCCAAAATAATAGCCACTAGACTAGCCTCCATCCTCCCACTCCTAATACACCCAGCACAATCGGGATTTGTAAAAGGAAGAACTGCTTCCTTGAACATCCGAAAAGTCTTAATGATTCTAGACCATGCAAACAAACACAAGGGGGGGCTATGCCATCATCACCCTGGACGCGGAGAAAGCTTTCAATAACGTCAACTTCAAGTGGCTTTCACTGGTCCTAGGACGGTTGGGTTTTTCTGGCCCTTTTGTGCACTTGGTTCAGTCCATGTACTCCTCTCCTGTGGCCAGGTTGGTGGTGGCGGGTCTCCTCTCGGAAGAGTTTAAACTTTTTAAGGGCACAAGACAGGGGTGCCCCCAAGATAACGGTTCAACTTATTTTCGTCGCTGTCCCCCCGTGGGGACAGAACACGGGAATTTTTCAAATTTGAGAAGGCTCTCCTCTGGGCGGTGGTGGTTGGACCGGTGTCCTCTCCTCATGTACCTGACTTGGTTCACGTGTTTTCCCGGTCTTTTTGGGTTGGCAGGATCCTGGTCACTTTCGGTGAACTTCAACTGCAATAACTTTCGAAAGAGGCGCAGGTCCCACTACTACCGTATCGGGGGGGAACACAAACAAACGTACCAGATCTTAGTAATTCTGAAAAGCCTACAAGTTCCTTCGTCAAGAAGGAAAATGTTTAGGGCTAACACGACCCACATAATCCTCACCCTCCTACCTCCGATCAGATCACCGATAATAAAACCTCTCCTAAAAATGTAGGTCCAAATTATCACTTTACCCCGCTATG
>BLSH010302467.1:373092-402033 GCA_018402905.1 Glandirana rugosa | reverse complement strand
CCTCCCGGCTCGCCATCCTGATAGACCGATTTACTTTGAACGACAAAATTTCACAAAAATTACATTCGCGTTAGCCACGACAAACTTATTTACAGATATGGAATTCACTATGTGATACTCCCAGAAAGAACGAACAAGGGGTACTAATATGTACGACCTCTCCTTGCTCACGGGCACCTACGCAAAGAACCCTTCCAGTAACACACTACTCGGGGGAGATAAGAACCTTTCTACTCGGATAGATAGAAACTGGAGACCACTCGGGGGTTACACACGTGTGCGTACACCACTGGCTACCACTTCCTATGCGATAGTTTTTGTCGTATCGACGTACTAAATTCCTCATAAATAGGGACGTGAAATAAGTTACAACGTGTTAACTAAAAAAAACGTGATGGTGGAACCAAAAACGTAAATTCACTAACTTCCACTTCCTGAGTCGAAACTTCGTTCAACCGACAAACTAAGTTCCTCCTGTATGGAAACCATGCGTGTGCACACATTGGGGGCTCACCAGAGGTCAAAGATAGATAGGCTCATCTTTCCAAGAATAGAGGGGGCTCATCACACAATGACCTTCCCAAGAAACGCATCCACGGGCACTCGTTCCTCTCCAGCATGTATAATCATGGGGAACAAGCAAGAAAGACCCTCATAGTGTATCACTTAAGGTATAGACATTTATTCAAACAGCACCGATTGCGCTTACATTAAAAACACTTTAAAACAGCAAGTTTCATTTAGCCAGATAGTCCTACCGCTCGGCCCTCCAACGCTCCTCTCCTCCACATCCAGAGCGTCACAGCCGTCGGTATAGACGTTCGCCTCGGGTCGCCGAGGAGTATTTATCCCTGCACTTTATTCAATGTTGCACAATTGATTTTTTTTGCACTACCACCTTGGTTTTTGCATTTAAGTGATTGAAGGTGAAGGACTCAGCTTTGAAGCAAGTTGGCTGTTTGATTCAAGGAGGACATACCTTTGCACTTCATTGCGGATTGCACTGTTGAGACTTTTTGCACTAGCACTTTGTTTGTATTTTTTGCACTAAATTGTTTTGCACAATATATATTCAGTTTTAGCGCTGCTTTCACTATCACGGATATAGCTGATCTTCGGAATATCCAATGACTACAAAGATCTATGGCCTGGTCACGAGGTACAGAAAGGCAGGAGTTAATGCATGCACGTATTGGGTCCAAGCTATGTGCAAGGCGGGACCCCATTCTGTTACTGGAAGTGAGATAACAGAGGTACACTGAACTGATGGAGTGGGCACAGGCTCAGCACATTCCTCCTAATGCAACAAAGAAGTTATAGTGTGTAGTGGCATGCAACATCAGAGGAACACTGCATTTTACTGCACACAGTGGCATGGCTCATCTTAGGTCAGGGAACTGCCTTAATGTTAGATTCTTTACATGACGTTACTCTCCACATGGTCCCGGGCATTGATGAGTGCACTCCACACAACACAGCAGGGCAAGGAGCCCCCCCCCACAAGCGAACAGTTCCACCCATCTGGTATGTGTTTAATTTTTCCTACTTATTTTATCTCACTGTGTTCCACCACTTTTTCATTTTAATAGATATTGTGTGGAATGAGGTCAACGATTGCTAGAGTTCATTCACATGGAAGGCAGGCTCTACTGCCCCTCTGAAAAGCCGTCCACATTTTTCAGAGGTTTAGAGTTAATTTACAGACATTTATGAGGCAATACTACCACTTCCTGAATGGCTGTTTTTTAATCCCAATGGGGAAGTTTACATTGAAATAATATGCAACAATGTGCTGCAGTCCATTGCCTTCAATGAGAGAGAGTTTGACTAGCGGCACCTCTTGCCAAACTCAACATAGTGTGTACAAATTGCTTCACTGTGTACTGCACTGTGAAACAAAGCATTGCAGCTACAGCAATTTAAACAAATCATGACATGTGGCCATCATGTGACATTGTACGTTGGCATTTGGGGGTCATTAAAAAGGCAGATCGTCCACTTGTTGTTATCTCTCCCCAGCCACCATATAAACGTATCCTTAGAAGGAGCTTTTGTAGTATGGATAAGTTTGCTAGATTTATATATAATTTCCTGGGGGGTTATGATATTAGTATTACACATTGACACACTTATTATTTGTTTTACTTTCTAAAGCTGTAACATCCTGAGCAGAAAAAAAACATTAACTGCTAGCAGCTGCAGAGTGGGACACTTGCTCTCTGTGGGAAAGCAGTGCAAAGGTTTGACGCACCCCTACTATGTCAGCCTTATAGCTCTTTAATCAGCAAAGCTAATGCTCTTTGCTGGTTGGAGATCTTTGGCTCTGACTCACAGGGGACATGTCAGAGATCACTACTTCTCCACAGACAGCAAGAATCCCAATCTGCACCATGCTGGTAGGACACAAACTTTTCTACTCAGGCTGTAGTTAGTTTTTTTTTAAAAAAAGGTTTATTAGTTTTGTGGCTCAGTAGTACATCAGTACAAATAACCTCATTATCAGTTACAAAAAAATAAACTAATGAAAAACATCCAGAGGTACAAAAAGAACTATAATCCCCAAAAGACACTGTCCTCACTTTTACGTACACATCTTTGTTGAGCAGAAAACAATGGTGGGAAGCCACTTATATAAGGGAAAATATCAAATAAGGATAGGGTGGAAAAGAAAGGAGAGGAAAAAAAAGGGGGGGGGGCATCCAAAAGGGAGGTCAACCAGGCTAATCTGAAAGGCTGAATAGAAGGCCTTGTTGCTATTGGAGAAAGGGTAAGATATTATCTGACTCAGAGAAGTCAATCCAGGTATATCACAGTTCCAGGAACTTCGGATAGCTCTCATGAAGGTAAGCAGTCTGCTCTTCCATCCTCATAATACTGGTAAGTTCTGCAAACCATTCTCTAATTGTAGGAACCATGTTTGTTTTTCAGTATCTCGGAATTAGAGCGTAACCCGCTAACATTAGAAAGCAGAATAGGTTCTTCTTTATTTTCTTAATTGACACTTGTATAATTGACAGAAGAGCTACTTCCAGGTTTTCTGGCCAGGTGGCTGAAACACAGGCTTGCAAAAAGGTCTAATCTGGGGGCAGGACCACCTGAATTGAAGATGTGTTCCCCAGGCTCCCCACATCTCCAGCATCGGTCTGGAATGTGTAGCATAGCCAGACTTACATATCATCTGGTCAAAAGTTTTACATTTTTCTCTTAGGCTTGTAGTGTGATTGAAGGCAAAGAAGAAAGCTCAATCCTCTGCAGGAAGAGGATGTCCCAATTCTAGCTCCCAATTCCGGAAATAGAAAGGGTGGTTAGGGAAAGCTCCCGAAAGAAGGATGTTGTTAAGCTTATGGATGACATGAGGACAATCTGTTTCAAGCAACTATAAGGCTTCCAATAGGGTCAGATCCATTTGAGGCTGTCCTGCCCCTGCAAGCTTGGAGTATAAATTTTAAAGCTGGAAATAACAAAGCCACTGTCTCTAGCCTGGCAAATCAGGGGTTACAAACCCTTGAAGGGGCTTAATTTCATTTGGTCCAATGGCCTAACGCATGGGGAGGGCCTTTATTCATGCCACTACAGGAAGCTTTTGCAATGCATCCCTGGGGGAAACTCTGGATTCCCCAGAATAGGCATCATTAGAGCAGAATGGGCGGAGACATTACATTTTATGATACATGCAAGAGAGAAGCTACCAAGGGCAGGAATGTTGAAGAAGGTGGGCAAATAACCAGGTTTAGCTAAGGAAGGGTTGTCAGCAGTAGCAAAGTTATACCTGGTTCTATACTAACCCATAGCTTAGACTTGTCACAATGGAACCATTCTAGGACTCCACACCTCCCACAGCTTTATGATTAACTAAGACCTGGCTGCAGTTAACTTTCTCAACTACTTCTGGCTCATCAGGTGTGGCCTCTGTGAGCTGCTGAGGGATGGAAGCCGGGGTACTTATCTTCCCTGGGTTTGTCAGAAACCCAGATAGTTGTGGGAAATAAAGCTAAAGGGGCCTACATCTGAGTAAATGGCCACTCTGCTACAATATGTTATATTGTATTGTCATGGAGAATGAATACATCAAATACCTCATGTATTTGGTTGCAGACCTTCTGTATCACTTCAAGTTAAGTGATCCCATACCCATTATCAAAAAATGTGGGATAGCTACAAAGTCAGTTCACTATTAACTGCTAGTTTTTTAACTTCTAATTCAGAAATAAGTTACTCTATATTAATATTCTGTGAAAAATGCAGGGAACATTTGCATTGATGTAATGTCTATTGTTCATCTTTTTCTGATAAATAGCTCCTATTATTGCAGTTTTTCATTATTTATAGACAGAGTGTAGCAAAATATACTAGTTTATAACATAAATGCAGATAATAGGCAAGGGTAATGCTAGTTGTTGGCAAGATTTGTGCATACTTTCTACATTTAAATAATCACTCTAAATTACACCTGTGCACATTAATTGGTTTTGCGTCTCTAGAAATACATTTTCAATTAATCTTCCTTTTCCAGATTTAATTCCTGTAGAACACTCAATGCATGAGTAGCTCATGTACTAACTACTACCAAATGCTCTTGAAGATTTTAGAGTTACAAAATATGATATTTTTATATGTTCTCCAAAAAGATATTCATTTACATTGTTGAATTGAATCATCACCTGTCTTCCTCTGACTGTTTGGTTCTTCATTAACATCTCCACACTCCATGACAGCTTACAGTGATATCCCTATCCTATGAGCAGTTTCCCTTTTCCTGATGGGTTCTTCAGAATGAAAAATATATGAAACATCTAACAGGCAAAATGTAGCCACCTTGTGATAGAAATACTGGAGGTTCTGTGATCTCAGGTAGAGATATATCCCCAATTAAGTTCTCAAAACTATAAAAAGCCAGTGAGTGATGCAGTCTGCAAGTGTCATTCTCAAAATATTAGTTTTTGTTAATTTAACACAGGGGTCTCCAAACTTTTCAGTACAAGGGCCACTTTATATATTTTACAAATATTTGAGGGCCAAAAGACAGCTTTATAAATGAATGAAAAAAAAAATGAATGAATAATTTTACTTGGAGCTTTTTTGTAATCAGTATGGTATGATTCAGAATAACAGAGAAATAGAACAGAAAGTAAAAAGACTCCAGAAAAACTTGGGCCATTAATAAATGTTGAACAAAAATACTTTCAGTCTGCACCTTTCTCATCAGAATCCGCTTTAAATTAGGGTCCTCATCACAATCATCCTTACATCAGAGTCCTCCTTACATCAGGGTCCCCATCAGAGTCATCCTTATAACAGTCCCCCCCCCCCTCTTTACATCAGGGTCCCCTTTACATTGTTTTCCCCATCAGAATCCCCCTTGCATTAGAGTTTATACCATTTAGCAATTTACTGATTAATGCTGGCTTTTTAAATCTCCCTGAAACCCTGAACAGACAAAATCAATTACTGCTCCACTCACTACAATGAAGTCAAAAACTACATTTAGTCTAGCAGCCTAACTAGAAGAGGGCACTACACTGGTGTTCCTGATTTTATAGGTCCTGTGTTAACTGTGCAAAGATTTATCAAAGGATGTTTTGGACAAAAATAAACTAAAATCATTAGTACTGCTCGTGAACACACCATATCTTACAAAATTCCTACTAAATTTCTGTCAAATCTAAAATCTAAAACTGTATTGAGTTAATAAATAACAAATATTTGTACATTTTAAATTATGTTTTTTTTTTTCAAAAAAAGGTGAAAATTAAATGTGCACAAAGTATAAATAAGTAACTTAAGCTAAAAAATTGAAGGTTTGCTTCACATTTACAACATGTATTGTGGCGATCCACTGTGCCAGGCAGGGGCGGCCCATCCATTAAGGGCGCACGGACACCGCCCCCTCTATCCTCGCCACCCCCTATGCTAAATGGATAGATTCATGCACACCATGAATCTATCCATGGCCGCCGCAGCCACCCCCTATTTATGCGTCCAGCCCCTTTCAGGATGCCGGCCACATGAATTACATCGGCGCGGGGTGTGATTTTGTTAAGCACCTGATTAGAGCCATAGGCTCTAATAGGCTTCAAAATAGAGTGGACTCTGAGTGCAGAGCATTGCGCTCGCAGCCCACTCACCTGTGTTAGAAAAGCAAATGATTGATTGAATAAATAAATTCACACCATTCAGGGTATTTATTGATTTGATTATTTGCTTTTCTAATACTGAATCGCCTCTCCGCCAATTAGGAAGCGCGGATATGTTACCTATTGGATGCCTTTCTTGGAGGAGGAGGAGGAGGGGGAGGCACGGCTGAAGCCCCCGAAGCAAAGCACACTCCCACTCACCATACACCGCTGGCCGCATGTCCGCTTCCTAGATGGGGTAAGTGCGGGACTTTGATGCCCCGACTGCCCTCCGGGGGGTGTTGTCAGTGCCGCAAGTCCCGTGGTGGGGGGGTGGATGCTGTATACCCCCATCTGGTGATGCTGTATACCCCCAACTGGTGATTCTGTATACCCCTATCTAGTGATGCTGTATGCCCCTATCTAGTGATGCTGTATACCCCTGGCACAATGGCTGGAATCTATAAGGGAAGGGGTCAAAAATGAAGGGTGGAGTTTAGCGCCCCCCCCCAGCCTAAAATTTCACCAGCCACCACTGGTGCCAGATGTACACTGCATTTTTGCACATACCAAAAAAAATCTCCAAGCATACCTTTTATTTAAATACAGCATGTTACAATGTATGCAAATGTGTCATGAGAAGCTGTCACACATGGCACAATAAATGACTGTAATTAGGGCTTTTTTCTCAGAGCATAGGTGCACAGACCCTACTTAGTACAGAGCTTTCCACATACAGCACAAAGCCCTCTCACAAAATACAGAGCTTTCCCTTTGCACAGTCCCCCAGAGTACAGGCCCCCACACATTACAGAACCCCCCACAGTACAACTCCCACCCCCTTACACAGTGCAAAGTGCCTCCACACAATAGAGAACCCCTCCACACAGCAAAAAGCCTCTCCACAGTACAGAGCCGCCTGTAACAATACAGAGCCCCCCTCATAGTACAAAGCATTCCCCCGACAGTACAAAGCAGTTACAAGAGTATAAGGATGTATGAGTGGCTCAGTTTGCATCCAGGATGTGCAGTCACATTCATACAGCTGAAACATCTGTCAGCCTATCATTGAATTGTACAGGCTGCAGCCTGTGTCTCTACACAAATGGCTGTGACTTCCAGGAGCAGAGTGTCAATGAGGCCCTATCTTTTTTATTTTTATATTTTTATTTATTTAATTTTTTTTACATTTTTACAGTATTTTTTAGAGGGGGCTTTGGTGAAATATAATATTTTACTTTTGAGATATAGAAAGAGATTGGGGATGCAGAGTCCTCAACCTCCTTATCCTCTGCAGCTACACTCAGTGAATGAACAGGAAGCACTATGTACAGAGATTTCCTGTTCATTCACAAATTGAAGACATAGTAAACAACGTCCACAGCTATGAATGAACACATGATTGATTGGTACTGATCACTTTCTGTGTTCATTCAAGAGAGACAGGTCCTGTCCTGTCCCTGCAGCTCTCTATTCTGAAATCCACCTCTCACAATCAGAACAACTGGAAGCCTGAGGGGGGATATGAATACACTGGGAGGTGGGGGAGAGAAATGGGCACACAAGGGACACAGCATGCAGTCATATGCCTACAGAAATGCAGGGTGAAGTGCAACAGCAGAGGCGGGGGTCAGTTTTTTAATGAATAGCGACAAGCCACTGATCACAGCTTTTCTTTAAGCAGCATTCTGTGGGGACCATTCTGTCATAAGTTCATGGTCAATGAAGCGACTGTCATGGCTATAAAGCATAAGGAGGAATGCAGCCAAAGTAAGGAATGCTGACCTGGCCAGCTGGAAATGGTTCTGGGCTACCTTATGCCTAATGCTGATGGCAGGGAAACTGTGTCACAATAAAAAAAACAAGGAAAACTCCCATAGTGAAGGCCACTCCCTGATGCATTTTGTCATCAACTAGACATCTTCAGAGGAAGAGACTCAGCCCGTCCTCTGAAGACATCTTGTTGATGATGAAATGCATCAGGGAGTGGCCTACCAGTGATGATATCATGCACGCCTGATCGCTAACCAGCGGTAGTGCTCGAAGCCGACAACCTGCTGCTCTTTATTTATACAAAACAATTGCAGTCTTTATTTTGTATGAAGGATAATTGTAGCTTTTTTTTAATTAAACTTTTTTACATTATGATGGGCTTCACTATAGAAGTTTTCCTTGTTTTTTATTGTGAGTCTCCTCTATACGATCTGTGATCCATCTGATGGTTACCCTCCTGGATAAACTTGCTGCTGATTGTTTGACCATTATTATTTGTGGTCCTGGACATCTGGTAAGAAGCCTGAGTGTGAGGGTGTTGCTGGTGACACATACTTTAACTCTGCAGGGATCATTCCTTCATTGGATTGTTTTGCACTTATGGACTGTTTATGATTTTTCGGTGTTACAATATTAAGATTGAGTTCTATTTTGCACATGGACACTTTTTTTTTTTTTTTTGTACAACTGAATGTTATATATTAAAACATCTACACAGTAGGTGAACTGTAATCCTATTTCATTCATCAAGTGAATGATGTAATTAAGCATATTATCATGAACAATAAAAAGTACCCCTAAGGTAAGGGGCAAAATGTATTGGTTTATCATAAAGTGCTATATATTAGAAACCGAGGTAAGAAATAGCAGCAATGTAAATCGATATGATTAACTTATGGTTATTGAGTATGACAAACTTAGTGCACACCGCAAGACTGACAATAAATAAAACATGTAACAGACAAGAAAGAATGTAACATGCGTCCGGACGCCAGGATGAAATTGCTGCACTGAAGCCTCACCAGGGAAATTTCCCTATGTGGTCTATTAACACTCTGTTGAGATAATGATGCTTCAGTGCAGCAGCCTACCCTGGATGCTCGAGCTTGTGGGGGGAGGGGGATGGGGTGCTGGTAGCTGGCTGGCCGGCTGGGAAGCTAATTAGGGTATGTCACCGCCAAAGGGCGTGTAAGTCTATGGAGATCCAATATGTCATTATGTCATTACAGTCCTAATGTAGAAATATTGCCATGCTGGGTGCCTCTAAAGATGTAGATAACTATTCTGGATGTTGTGTGCTGAGTGAGGATAGTGTCACTCACATTTCAACATGGGAGGGGGGTACAGAGTCCCGATACAGTCCAGCTGACCTTAGATGAATGTGGCTGTGTTGAGGCAAAACAGGGCTTGCTGTGGACAGTCTGTGACAGTGGGAGTAAATGGGCGTAGAGCAGGTGTGTGCACACAATGGGCATACTTTACCACACTGCCGGCCCCATCCCAATCATGGACAGCATCCCTGGTGTGTCTAGGACATGACTACACCGCGGCAGATTGCCAGAGATCTCATCCATTGGTTGACCATGTTTCCTTGTCGGCGAACTCCGTCAACAATGTTGTGGTACGGCTGTCTGCCATATGCTGGGTACAGTCCCCTCCATCTCCCTTGCTTCCTGGTAGGCTCTGGCATCAAGGGCGGAAGTGACATCAGCGTGTTTCGCTTGGCGTTAATGCGTAGCTTTGTCTGGACATCTTACAGCCGTTCAGGGGCTCCTTATCAGTGTGTCTCTACCCTGAACTGTATCGCCCACATTTCAGTGGTTTTAAAGGAGCTAGGTGTGTTTTTTGGCATGTAGATTATTTTGGCATTACTGGCAGGATCAAGTATTATAGAAATCAATGTATCTTCATGGGGGACAGTAAACATTATATGAGATATAGTCATAAGGCCCTAAACTTATTAAAGAAGTAAATTAATTTGCTATTGTTTTATACTTCTTATCATCTGTACCTACTTGATCAAAAACGGGTACTGTCTTTATTGCATCAAATTAGAGACTTTATCTGCAGATGTCTAGGGGATGGGGAGGGGGTAGAACAGTTATAGGGACAAGACTGAAAAACAATGACACCACACTGACGTAACAAACACTCTTCTTATATATATGTATTATCTGTATAAAGGGTTACATCCCACTTGTCCTATTTTGGGTTTATGTATTTAATAAAAATATGTGGAAGAACATAGATACAATTACATGTATATCTGACACAGAGCTAATGTCCGATATACACGTGCATGTATTTTAGGCTAATTCATATGTCTTACCCAATGTGGGGGCTTATTTTGGAGTTGTTGAACTGGGATTATAGATACAGAGTCTGGACCTGGAGAAACTGGGCATACACAGGTAAATAAGGAATTCGAGTATCTACAGGTAAAGGAATAGAACATTCCTATCTTTTATATAATAGCCAAAATACATAAGTCCATGGAAACCCCTCCAGGTAGGCCCATTGTATAGGCCATAAAAGGACCAGTTAAAAAGATAGGGAAGTACTTGGATTCCATGCTCAAAGACATGGTGTTTAAGGCTACAGTCATGCATACAGGATACGAGACCTGGAAAAAAAATCGATAAACTGAAAGTTGAAGAGGGGGTGTGGCTTGTAGGTGTACCTATAGATGTTGAATCCTTATTGAATTGTATTTACTTCTTTAATACGTTTGGGACCTTATGACTATATTGCATATAATGTTTACTGTCCCCCATGAAGATACATTGATTTCTATAATACTTCGACAATTTGTTCCTGCAGTAATGCCAAAATAATCTACAAGTCGAAAAACACACCTAGCTCCTTTAAAATCACTGAAATGTGGGCGGCGCAGTTCAGGGTAGAGACACATTGATAAGGAGCCCCTGAATGGCCGTAAGATGTCCAGACGAAATTACGCATTAATGCCAAGTGAAACGCGTTGACGTCACTTCCGCCCATGTTGCCGGAGCTCACCCGGAAGCAAGGGGACTGTACCCAGCATACCGCAGACAGCCACACCACAACATTGTTGGCGGAATGCAATGGTTCGCTGACAAGGAAACAGGGTCAGCCAATGGATGAGATCTCCGGCAATCTGCCACTGTATAGTCATGTCTTAGACACACCAGGGATGCTGTCCATGATCGGGACGGGGCTGGCAGGGTGGTAAAGTATACCTATTGTGTGCACACACCTGCTCTATGCCCATTTACTCCCACTGGACATGGACTGTCCACAGCAAGCCCTGCTTTGCCTCAACACAGCCACATTCATCTATGATAAGCTGGACGTATCGGGACTCTGTACCCCCTCCCATGCTGAATTGTGAGTGACACTATCCTCACTCAGCACCCAACAGCCAGAATAGGTACCTACATCTTTAGACGCACCCCAGCACGGCAATATTTCTACATCAGGACTGTAATGACATCTTGGATCTCCATAAACTTGCACGCCCTTTGGCGGTGGCATACCCTAATTAGCTTTCCATCTGGCCAGCCAGCTACTAGCACCCCACCCCCCTCCCCCCACAAGCCCGAGCATTCAGGGCAGGCTGCTGCACTGAAGCACCATTAACTTAACAGAGTGTTAATATGCCACATAGGGAAATTTCCCTGGTGAGGCTTCAGTGCACCGATTTCATCCTGGCGTCCGGACGCATGTTACATTGTTTCTTGTCTATGTTACAGGTTTTATGTATTGTCAGCCTTGAGGTGTGTGCTAAGTTTGTCATATTCAATAACCATGAGTTAATCATATAGATCTACACCACTCTATTCTTACTCTATTTCTTACCACTGTTTCTAATATATAGCACTGTATGATAAACGAATAAATGTATTTATTTGTACCAAATTCGGTTTAGAAATATTTTCAGTCATTGTAAGCTTCTTTTTGCCCCTTATCTTAGGGGTACTTTTTATTTTTGAAAGTTATATATTGTTGCATTATTTGGAGTGCTGCTTATTTTCTCTTTATTATGTATCAACTGGTAATACGGTTTGTTAAGTGACTGCTATTTTTCCTTATTTGCACCAAGAGCGGATTATACGCTCTTTTACTACTTTACTTACGTGTATTGAAGTATGTTCCACATTATGCAGGCAGCTGAATCCTGGAAAAATCTTCAGTGCAGGGATGCCTGTCATTTTCCTTTCATTAATTTCAGTGCTTGTAGCACAATCTGTGAATGGGGGAGAGAATCCCGTAGCTGATCAGACTTTTCCCCATTCACTGATCATGGTACAAACATTAGAATTCATGAAAGAACATTTCTCAATGGGGGAGGTAGGAGGGGCAGTTACTCATCAGATCATCTGTACTGCTCTTCTCCCTGAAGACCCAAACTGTTAACTATTGCAGTGTGTAGTTCAACGATGAAAAGAGGACAGGCATTCCTGCAGTGAAGATTTCCCCAGGATTCCGCGCTTTGTACCTGCTGTAGGTTTCCCCCTTATATATCAATTAAGTACAACTGGGTAAATATAAAAAGGGGGCTGGAGGAGTTATTGGGAATAATATTGAGCCATAAGCTAAGCAGCAGCACTTAATGCTGAGCAGCAGATACAAAAGCAAATAACTGTGGAAGATAAAGAAAATATAAAAACACAGTATACTAGTATAGAACAGTGGTCTCCAAACTGTGGCACGGGGGGGGGGGGCAAACTATTCCCCCCCATCAACACCAACAGTGTGGCACTATTCCTTCCACCGACACCAACAAATACCAAAGATGGGGCATTGTTTACTCCCACTGGGCATGGTCTGTCAACATATTAAAGAGATAGAAATTCTAAACCTAACCCAGCCCTGAAAGACAAACTTGTCTATCTTAGACAGGAACTGAGAAATCTCCTGCTGGAATCTTTTGAAAAAAAAACAAAAAATACTTAAATCTAAATTCTACGCTATGGGTAATAAATTAGGAAAACTTATGGCTTTTAAAATTAAAGAACACCACAATAAAACCAAAATACCACACATATTTCACCCAACTTCTAATGAAAAATGAATAGACCCCCAAGACATAGCGAATGCCTTTATTCAGTACTATAATTCCCAATACAATCTTAAAGATGACCCAACAATTGTACAACCCTCACTAAAGGAGATTGATTCATTCCTCCAAGAAATCAATTTACCTAAACTCACATCGGAACAGCTAACCAATCTCAACTCCCCATTTATGACTCAAGAGATCAATGATGTCATGGCCTCCTTACTGGCAAACAAATCTCCTGGTCCAGACGGCCTCACAGGGGATTACTACAAACAATTCAGAACTATTTTAGCACCATTTTTAACTTACATGTGTAACAATGCTGCCTGGTCCTCCTCTCTCCCATCTGAAATGTTAAATGCTCTTATTATAACTTTACCGAAGCCAGGGAAAGACCTTACCAGCCTACAACATTTTAGACCTTTATCCCTCCTAAACATTGATACCAAAATTTTCGCAAAGCTCATAGCAACCAGATTATTGGACATTATGCCCTCATTAATAAACATAGACCAATCAGGATTTACTAAAGGCAGACAAGCATACAATGCGACACGGAGACTTATAAATCTTATCCACAGTGCCAGATCCACTCGAACGCCTTCTCTGTTCCTTTCTTTGGATGTAGAGAAGGCGTTCAACAGAGTACATTGGGACTACCTCAAGAAACCCTAGAGAAGTTTGGTTTTCAGGGCCATATATTAACAGCAATTCTTTCTTTATATTTAACACCATCTGCTCAAGTGTATGTATCCAAAATGGTATCCAAACCCTTTACTGTTAGCAATGGCACCAGACAGGGGTGCCTTCTCTCCCCTCTCATATTTAATTTAATGATAGAACCCTTAGCAGAACATATCAGATCCAATTAAAACATTTACGGCATAAAAATAGGCAAAACAGATCATAAAATCTATTTATTCGCTGATGATATGGTCTTGATCATCACCAACCCTATAACTTCCCTGGCTTTGGTACAATCTGTTTTACAAAACTTCAGCAATATCTCGTATTATAAAGTTAATGCAGCTAAGTCCTCAATGTTGAACATAGGCATAGATGGCACAACTAGCAATCTTATAAGCCACAAATGCCCATTTTCAAAAACAGTATCACATATCTCGGTATCACCCTCACAAACTGTACTAAAACATTATTCAGGCACAACTACGTGAAAGCCAAACACATGCTCATCCAAGAAACCAACAACGTGTCTAAATTTGAATTTACATGGTCTGGTTGCTTAACTGCCTTCAAGATGATGGTCCCACCTAAGCTCCTATATATATTTGAACCATTCCCATTCCAATAACATACAAATACATTAAATCACTCCAATTTATTCTACACAAATTTGTATGGCAAGGTAAAAAAGCTAGAAGCTCCCATTCTAAACTTATAAAACATAGAAATGCTGGAGGTATGGGTTACATAGACGTACAAGACTATTACTGGGCCACTATACTCACACAACTAAAAGAATGCCTAGAACCAAACCTGTCTACTTCATGGGGTACTATTGAGGCCAACATGGTCCCGAACGGTAACCTTAAACTTCGGCTTCTGAGTTCACTGGCAAACACACATCATATTAGTCATTACTCACCAACTATTCAAGCTATGGTCAAAGCTTGGAAATCATTTTCTCTTCTCAAATGGTCACGAGCCCTTACCAAATCTATTTCCCTACCAATACAAATCCTCCATCTCTTAATTCCAGACATAACGGTTTCAGAATGGTTAATGTCTCAGGTGCAAAACCTAAAAGAACTACACAACATCACCCAACAAAATGCATATGAACAAGCAGAAGCTCAACTTAAGATACCCAGCTCTGACCTTTTTACATACCATACCATAGAATCAAACATTGTGTAGCTTCACTTCCACACCTAGAAATATACAATTCCTGCAAACATCTGGCAGTTTATGCGTACACAAAATTCCAAACATAAAGGGATCTCACTGATATATTCAACTTTACAGGAAAAATCCTTCTTTGCTAAAACCAAAAATCACAAAGATTGGGGTGAATTACAGGTCTCACTGTCTGACAATCAATGGCAATCAGCCCTATGATCCGTATACAAAACCACCCGCTGCTCCGCACTGTGGTAACTAATGCAAAAATGAATCCTAAGGTGGTATTTAACCCCCAAATGTCTATCCAAAATTTACCATCAACACCCGCCATATTGTTGGAGGAAATGTGGTCAGATTGGCACACTAGCTCATATATTTTGGGAATGCCCTTTACTAAGGAACCTATGGCAGAAAATTGCTAAAATCCTAGAGCACATAACACAAGACTCCAGTAACGCCTACCCTAGCTATTTTGAATGTATACCCTGATACATTTCCTCCACAATTTACAATAGTTACCACTCATATTCTTCTGGCCACTAAACTGCTTATCGCCAGAGACTGGAAATCCGCAAACATCCCATTATTACCTGAAATTATAGCCCTAGTACAAACTCGTCACTCTTATGAATCCATAATTGCTCAGGGGAATATACCACAATTAAAATGTATTAACACATGGGCCCCTTGGATTCAATGGTATAATACTCATATATCTACTTGGTAAACAGAACTTCTATTAACCCACCTATGTGATGTTCCTTATTTCTTTATTCCTTCTTTCTTGTTCCTTTCCTATTTTCTCTCTCTCACTACCCCTTCCTCTTAGACCCCCCCCCCCTTCCATCTTACTTCTCTATCACATATACTGAACTATGCATTCTGTTCAAACACTAAAACACAATTTAAGGGAGATTCTAATAGGGAATGTGTTGTCTCCCCTCTCCCTCAACACAGATTGCTCCCAGATGGGGTGTCTGGAGGAGGGGTGCAACACACCACACCTTACGTTTGTTATATTATATACTTACAAAAATTGTTTTATGTTAATGACACTGTATAGTCATGCATTTGTATTGAAAATCTAATTCATGTATATCTATTGTATGACTGTATCTGCTTAACAATATTTTTCTTCACTGTTACTTTGATAACCTTCAATAAAAAGCATTTGAAAGAAAGTCTAGCTCCATGATATAGGTGCACTAGCAACTATTTCTGATGTGTTCAGGTTCTGTGGCGCAACATGTAAGCTCCTGAAGTTAGGAACAGAGGGCTTTAGGTTTGATTCCCATGAGGGAGCAAATATGGTTTCTTAAAGTAACAGCCAAGACGTTGGAGGTTCTGTGAAGGTAGGATGAAACTGTAAAGACTGCAATGAAGTGATCAGGACTTGACTAAGTTGCTGGTGCGGACCACCAGCAGTTTCATCTTGACTGAGCCTGTGACCAAAGAACTTGGGCAGGAATACTGTGAAGGAAAAGGGCATGTTGATAAATATGTGATTCATATGTAAAATACAAAAAAAACCCACAAACACTGCTTCCTTGGGCTTACGATATTTACTGAGTTAGGGGTCTTTTGCTAACCCTTCACCACCCAAAAAAAATAAAAAAATCCAAACCAGGTAAAATTAGAGAGTCAATGCTTATCTTTCTCACAGTCAGCACAACTAGAATGCTGCCCAATTCAAGAAAATGTCATTATTGAAATCTAATGGAAAACTTATATTTCAGGGAGTGTTTATCTCCTTGGTCAATCGGTTGATTCCTATATACAGTATCATAATTGTGTCCTGTAATGAAATGGATGTTGGCAGGAGGTGGGTTTACTTTATCTCAAGGCATGGATTAGTTCTTTCAATTTATGGTGGTTCAGGTAGTATATTAGAAACGTCAAACAGAGATATATACTTAATCCCGCCCTGATGCCAACAAAAGTCTATAAACTCAAATCAGCGCTTAGTGTGCTTGCATCAATAAAATAAAAAATAAAAGAAGTAATTAATAATAGCAGCTGCCTAATAAAAACAGAATATTTCCAATAGCACCATAAAATCAAATGAGCAGAAACCTCCAGAATAAATGGTCCCAGCAGCGCTTAAAATGACATATGAGTAAACATAGTCTTTCTCTTAAATGTGTAGTGCTCCCAATGAAATCACCAACAGTCCATTGAGTCCTTATAGGCGGAGGATTTGGATCACGCTATACTCTTTAACCTTCACCACACCACGTGCATAACTGGGAGGTGAAAGCCCCCCAATGTGGAAAGACTCACCGGAGGTAAATAACTTCAGCGCCTTGAGTGAAAACTCTGCAATCAAATCCGATTCGGTATCAAGAAATCTTTCAGTGTATGGGAACCGACCGATGATAATCATGCAGGATACTAGTATCCTAGTCTTCAATGATATACAGGAAGCCTTCTGCTTGTTTTCAAATACTTTTGTCAACCTTTGTTAGTGAACCTTGCCAGCTCCAGCTCACATGAACTGCGAAAGAGACTACGATACCTGCTGCTGTAAATATTTGGGCTATCCTGATGTAACTTCTCTGATAGAGATAACTGCACCATGCACACAGCACACACTTCCTTGTTATGGGACACACATCAGGTAGTATATTATTGTCTAAATAAACACACTCTGCTTGTAATATACAGAATTTTTTTTCCTAACAATTTGTATAGAGCTTGCCAATTAGAATGATTGTTCATTTGGGCTTTTCATGCCTTTCAGACATTTAAGGTAAGCACTAGCATCTTCATGCACTTTTCCTTCTCTGCTCAACTCTTCTCAATTACATTTAGTGGACAAAGAAAACAAAGAAAATGATTTTGTTTTATAAGGGACACCATCATTTATTTTCCAACATATTATCTAATGTTTGTATTTGCAGACTATTTCAAAATGATCCAAATCTTAAATAATAGTTAACAGTAGCATGAAAATTAAAATTTACTGTATGCAAAAAATATCATGTTCTGTGTTTGATATCAAGAGTTAATATCTACATGGGTAAGCAATGCAATAAGCAACTCTGATCAAAATTCCATTTTGCCTATTTGCATAAGCAATGCAACTGATAGAATTTACATTACGAATTTGTTGGAGCAGTTGAATAACTTCTCCAGCTATCAGCGCTTGAAGGGGAGTGAGAGACTGAGATTGGTATTTTATAGTCTCTGTGTTCTGTCACAGATTTCATTATTTATTTGGCTGCAGATTATCTGGAATGTAAATATCCTATAAAACAAAAGAAACCCCTTAAACTCAGTAGATGATTGAGGTAATTTCCAGGAAGCTTTAAATATGAATGAAATATGAGAACAAGAAAAATGTCAGTATCTGTGACAATAATGCAATTGCAATGTTTTTGACAATTTTTTGCACTGCTCACTGCTCCAAGCCTTCCTGCCCTCCCCTATATTCAGTGGCCTGGTCCAGTGCAGTAAGTCCGAGGAGCCTGCTCCCGCTCCATACCATATCCAGGTATAAATATGGGCAGCACACAGATGATGTCCTGTAAACTCCAGTCAGGCTTATTGAGCATGGCCATTCAGTGTGACCAAACCCCCGTATTTTTGCATTTTTTGCTATATACTTTTAGATGCTTTTAAACAGCCTGACAGGAGTATGTATCATGTGTGCGCTGTAACTTATAGATTTTTTGTTTGTTGGTCGTTACGAGCAGCACCATGTGTTTGGTAGGGTGTTCCCCCCAAATATCTAGTTTTTTTGTATGCTTTATGCTTGGGTCCTGACCAGACCTTTTTGGGTTGGTGAACCCCATCCTCCTTAATTAGCCCCAATCAGTGTCCACCTGATCCATGGGATGTGTCCTCTGGTCTCCCATAAATAGAGGCGTTAGCTTCCATGGCTTAAGAGATATGAGCATTCACTCTAAGGTCAGTGTAGGTTCCCACTGGTAAAACGGGGTACTTTGCAGCAGTCAGTGGGCTTAAGCACTTCATGGCCATTCAGTGTGACCAAACCCCCGTATTTTTGCATTTTTTGCTATATACGTTTAGATGCTTTTAAATAGCCCGACAGGAGTATGTATCATGTGTGCGCTGTAACTTATAGATTTTTTTTTTTTTTTAGGTTTATTGAGCAGGCAAGAGTAGTTTCCCACCTGAAGCCACACTTTTAATGCTTTCCACCCATGATGGGGCCTAATTATGGCTTTTAACTTGCAATGTTTTTTTCATTCAACCGGTTCCCGACCAGCTTGCGTAAATTTATTGCTGCAGAGTGGCACTGTAGCGCGAATCACTGTTTATAAACGGCGGCTCGATCGTGTGCGGATAGCGGGCGGGAGCACATCACCGGCGGCACGCTCTCGTGCCCGCCGCATTCTGCAACAGTGTGGCCGTGGGTTCGGTGGACTCGATGTCTGCCGGCTACTCGCAATGACCTGGCAGAGAAGAAAAACGAGGAACCGTTGATGTAAACATGGGGGTTCCCCACTCTGTCAGACGGCATGTGAGAGATCTACTGATCCCTGTCACTGGGATCAGTTAGATCTCTTATTCCTCTGGCAGCCCAGCCCTCTCACAGTTAGAACATGCCTAGGGAACACACTTAACCCCTAGATTGCCCCCTGCAGGTTAACCCCTTCACCGCCAATGACATTTACACAGTAATCAGTGGATATTTAAATTTCTGATCACTGTATAAATGTCATTGGTCCCAAAAAAGTGTCAAAAATGTCCAACATGTCCGCTGCAATATCACAGTCCCGATAAAAATTGCTGGAAGAATATATATCGACCAAAACTGATGATAAATTTGTTTTTCTTATATTATAGCAAAAAGTAAAAAATATTGTTGTTGTTTTTTTTAAATTGTCGCTCTTTTTTTGTTAATAGCGGTGATCAGAAGTGATGCAGAGGGGATCAAATACCACCAAAAGATAGCTCTATTTGTGGGGAAAAAAGGGCATCAATTTCGCTTGGTTACAACGTTGTAAGACCGTGCAATTGTCAGTTAAAGCGACGCAGTGCCGAATCGCAAAAAGTGCTCTGGTCCTACAGTGGGAAATCCTTCCAGTCCTTAAGTGGTTAAAACATACATACAGTATCTCACAAAAGTGAGTACACCCCTCACATTTTTGTACATGTTTTATTATATCTTTTCATGTGACAACACTGAATAAATGACCCTTTGCTACAATGTAAAGTAGTGAGTGTACAGCTTGTATAACTGTGTAAATTCGCTGTCCCCTCAAAATAACTCAACACACAGCCATTAACCACTTGCTTACTGGGCACTTAAACCCCCTCCCGCCCAGACCAATTTTCAGCTTTCAGCGCTCTCACACTTTGAATGACAATTACTCAGTCATGCAACACTGTACCCATATGGAATTTGCATCCTTTTTTTCACACAAATAGAGCTTTATTTTTGTGGTATTTAATCACCACTGGGTTTTTTATGCTATAATTAGAAAAAGACCAAAAATTTTGAAAACAAATAGCATTTTTCTTTGTTTTTGTTATACATTTTTGCAAATTAGTCATTTATCTTCATACATTTTGGCCAAAATGTATAATGTTACATATCTTTGGCAAAAATAACCCAAATTAGTGTATATTATTTAGTCTTTGTGAAAGTAAAAGAGTCTACAACCTATCGTGCAAATCACTGAAAATTGATCACACCTGATGTACTGACGGCCTATCTCATTTCATGAGTCCCTGGAAAGTAGACATTCCAAGGTATCTAGTCAGTGGCATGGTGAGTTTTATGAAGTAGTCCTTTTTTTCCCACAAGTCTTTGCAAAATGAAGATTTTTCTTTTTACAAAATTGTCATTGTAACAGGTTATTCTCTCACATGGCATATGCATACCTCAAATGACACCCTAAAACACATTCTACTACTCCTCCTGAGTATGGTGATACCATATATGTGGGACATTTTTACAGCCTGGCCACATTGAACTAGCACCTTCAGGGGTTTTAGAAGCATACATTACATATCTCATTTATTGACCACCTATTACAATTTTGAAGGCCCTGGAGCACCAGGACAATGGAAACACCCACAAAATGACCCCATTTTGGAACGTTAACACCCCAACGTATAATCTATGAGGCATGATGAGTCTTTTGAACAGTTCATTTTTTTCCAGAAGTTTTTGGAAAATGTGGGAAAAAAATGAAAACGCTTTTTTTTACACAAAGTTGTCCATTTATAAGGTATTTCCAACACATAGCATGTACAAAGGAAAAATGACACCCCAAAATACATTCTGCTACTCCTCCTGAGTATGGCAATACCACATGTGTGAGTCTTTTACACAGTCTGGCCGCATACAGAGGCCCAACATTGAATTAGCACCGTCAGGCATTTTAGAATCATAAATGACACATCTCATTTCTCAATCACCTATTACAATTCTGAAGGCCCTGGAGCACCAGGACAATGGAAACACCTACAAAATGACCCCATTTTGGAAATCTAACACCCCAACATATAATCTATGAGGCATAATGAGTCTTTTGAACGGTTCATTTTTTTCCAGAAGTTTTTGGAAAATGTGGGAAAAAAATTAAACCACATTTTTTTACACAAAGTTGTCCATTTATTAGGTATTTCCAACACATAGCGTGTACATGGAAAACATGACACCCCAAAATACATTCTGCTACTCCTCCTGAGTATGGCGATACCACATGTTTGAGACTTTTACACAGCCTGGACACATACAGATGCCCAACATGCAAGGAAGACCGTCAGGTGTTCTAAAGACACATAGCATTACAAATACCAAGAATTACACACTAAAATACATTCTGCTGAGTAAAGGGTAAACAAAAGATTACCTGTGGTTTTAGTATTGCAGCTGTCTACAGGAGGATATCACTGGTCCAGGCAGCAGCCAGGGACTTGGTCAGCTACAGCGAACACAATTGTCCAGGCAACTGACAGTGAATGCAATTGTCCAGGCAACAGGCAGGAAAACTGTCCATAGTACAGGCAGGGATATTGTCCATATACAAACAAATACAAACGATATAGTGCTCATTCTTACAGATAACTACTGCAATTGAATCAATATTACTCATAAAAGTGGTGGTATGTAAATTCAATTGGTGAAAACAAAGTTCATGACCATCTATAAAAACCCCTGAGGGTGACTGGATGTGATCAATATCTTCAAACAAATCCAATTCGTCAATTCCACATGGAAGGATAAGAAATTCTCCAATCATGTAAAGATGGAGGCTTACCAGATATCAGATAGAATGAGGCGTTGGACCCTTTCACCGGGTACCCAGGTGGTGATGGAAATAGGTAGAACGTCACACACTCCTACGAAGGTTAGGAGGGATCCCGCAGGTTGCTGTGCCGCTGGCTCCCTAGGGGTCCAGAATCTTCAGGATGGTTGGGCGTCAGCTATCTCCTGTTGTGAAGGTACGTCACAGACTCCAAAATGGCAAAGTAGGTCTTGCTTGAAAGACAGAAAAATCCTTGAAATCCTACCACTCATCCATGGTGGTGATGAATATGGAATGGAGTGGACCAATGGTTCCCAATATAAGCAAAATTGGAAGGAAAATGGAAAGAGACTCGGATAGTGTAAAACCTGAGGTGTATTTAATATATAAAGGTTAAAAAAACATCAAGTAGGTAAAAAAAGATAAAAGTTACATGTACGCAGCAAATCAGGGTAACAGAAACTCCCGACGCGTTTCATATAAACATACGTTGCAGGGGTACAAGATCAGTCCAAGAGGCAGGCAAAAAATGTGGTCAAATAGTCCAAGGTCAGTTCCAGATCAGGCAGAAGTATATACAAAATCAGTAGGCAGAAGCGTGGTTGAATAACAAGCCAGAGTCAGTTCCAGAGCAGGCAGTGACATAAGGGGTGCAAACTTGAAAAAGAACTGAGGAATCAATAATTGACTAGGGTGTGATAACGTCAGAAGCAGTCACCTATGCATAGACCTGGTTGGGAAGGGCACTGGGCACAATGATAAGTGGTGTATCTTCTAACTTCTCTACTAGAGCACACCTGGCATTTTTTCTGGCATTTTTGGCCTGTTGGTCTGGGAGGTATTTTATCAGGGAAATGGCGCTTGGAGAGTCTACTACACACATGGGATCTAATATTTTCTGGTGGGCCGTTGGGGTATAGAAGTGTGGTGATGATATCCTCCTGGTAGCCAAGGAATGGTTTGGGGTTTACGGTGGAATTGCGATACAGTATATGACATAGGTATTGTATATGGCCAAATTAAAAAAATAGAGGGCAACTTTTTTATACCAGTGGTATGTTCTTCTGGTAAATAAATAGGGCTCCAACATTTTATTGTTTAGGTCGACTCCTCCCTTGTACAAGTTCTAATCATGGATACAGGTAGGTTTCTGTATTGGGCCGTTTCTTCTGGGGATCTCTACCAATGAATTGTTGTGTATAGATGATAACATATACACATCCCTTCTGTCCCTCCACTTCACAGCCAGAATTTCCTCATTCCGCAGACTCGCCGTCTCTCCTTTTCCAAGCCTCATGTTGACGAGTCTTTGAGGAAAGCCCATCTGATTTTTTTTCTGGCTGTGCCACAAGCTGGTGTACTCTTCCTGTAGAGGTTCCGGAACAGGGGTAAACTGGTGTAAAAATTATCCACATACAGGTGGTAGCCTTTGTCCAGGAGCGGGTAAATGATTTGCGAAATGATTTTACCGCTTGTACCTAAATATTCTGGGCAATTAGGGGGATTCAGCTGGGAGTCCTTCCCTTCATATACTTTGTAGGCGTAAAGGTACCCTGTGGTTCAGTCACACAATTTGTAGACTTTCACCCCATTGCGGGCCCTTTTACTGGGGATATATTGTTTCACACCCAGCCTGCCGCAAAATTCCACCAGGGATTCATCAATGCATATATGCTGGTCCGGGGTAAATAATTGAAAAAATGAAAAATAATTGAGAATTGAGAGAATCTTATAAAGCCGGTCATAATTTGGGGCATTTCGGGGAGGGCACTGGGTATTGTCGTTAAAATGTAGAAATCTCATGATCATGAAAAATCTTGTCCTGGGCATTATTGATGAGAAGACCGGCATGTGGTAGATGGGGCGGGTGGACCAGTAGGAGCGGAGTTTATTTTTGTTGTTAAGTCCCATGCAGAACGTGAGGCCCAAAAAAGTTACATCTCTCCACTCAAAGGGATGGGAATAATATGAGGTTGGGTTAGCCTGGATGAATTGGTGTGCATATAGGTTGCACTGGGCCACAATGGATTGCAGCATGTCCTCCATAAAAACCAAATCAAAAAAATGAATGGGAGAAAAATTTTCTGTGTCCACCTGGACTCTTGGCTGAGCAGTGAAAGGGGGAATCCTAGCTTCTCCTGAATTAGGAGGAATCCACAAGGGGTGTTGGAGTGAGTAGGGAAGGTGGCATGGGACCTAACCCTTTGGTGCCGAGGTACAGCGGTGCTGGTGGATGGCACTGGGGTGCTGGTGGATGGCACTCGGGTGCTGATTGATGGCACAGCGGTGCTGGTGGATGGTATTGCCTCCTCACCAACGCGCCTTCATCTGGTGGGCGGACAATATTCCTCATCTGAGTTCAGTTCTGATTTGCTACTTGAGACCGGATCGTAGGTCATATCAGACTCAGGCTCATACTCCTCCAGGAGTCCATGAACCTGCAGAAGAGAGCTCCCCGTTGCACTCGTCGGCCACAAGAATATTGTAAGCCTCCTCAACAGAAAAAGATCTTTTTGCCATTGTTGCAGCACTAATTGGCACTGATGACACATGTGGCACTAATGAGGTGATGGGCACTTATGGCACTGAGGACACGTGACACTGATGGGACTGATGTCAGGTAGCACTGATGACAGGTCAGGTGGAACTGATATGTGGCACTGATGACAAGTCAGGTGGCACTGGTGACAAGTAACACTGATGGCACTGACAGGTGGCACTGACACGTGCCACTGATGACAGGTCAGGTGGCACAGACACGTGGCACTGATGACAGGTCAAGTGGCCCAGATGACAGGTCAGGTGGCACTTTGACATGTGGCACTGATGACACTTGATGGCACTGATATGTGGCCCTGACAGGTGGCACTGACACATGGCACTGATAACAGGTCAGGTGGCACTGGCATGTGACACTGATGACAGGTCAGGTGGCACAGATGACAGGTCAGGTGGCACTTTATGACATGTGGCACTGATGACACTTGATGGCACTGACAGGTGGCACTGATATGTGGCACTGACACATGGCACTGATGACAGGTCAGGTGGCACTGACACGTGGCACTAATGACAGGTCAGGTGGCACTGATGACAGGTCAGGTGGAACATTATGAGATGTGGCACTGATGAGACTTGATGGCACTGACAGGTGGCACTGATGATGTGTGGCACTGATACGTGGCACTGACACATGGCACTGATGACAAGTCAGGTGGCACTGACACATGGCACTGACAGGTCAGGTGGCACTGGCATGTGGCACTGATGACAGGTCAGGTGACACTTTATGACATGTAGCACTGATGACATTTTGACGCGTGACACTTGATGGCACTGATAGGTGGCACTAACAGGTGGCACTGATATGTTGCACTGACAGGTGGCACTGATGATATGTGGCACTGACAGGTGGCACACAGGTGGCACTATGATGGGTGGTTTTTTGGCACAGTAATCACAAATACAGTAGTGTTCACTTACAGTAGCAGGTCAGCACAGATCGAGAGATGATCTCATATGTTTACATTTGAGATCATCTCTCGTTGGACCCACCGATCACATGGTAAACGGCCACTGTGATTGGCCATTTACCACTATCTGTGACTGGCTGGGTCCAAGGGACACAGCAATCACAGATATTTCGGGCCGCGCGCCCGCAATTGCGGGCTGGGACCGAGCAAAGGGGCGTCCGTCTTTCGGCTATAGCGTGGATCTGAAGGGGTTAATGTCTAAACTGCTAGCAACAAAAGTGAGTACACCCCTAAGTGAAAATGTCCAAATTGGGCCCAATTAGCCATTTTCCCTCCCCGGTATCATGTGACTCGTTAGTGTTACAAGGTCTCTGGTGTGAATGGGGAGCAGGTGTGTTAAATTTGGTATTATCACTCTCTCTCTCTCATACTGGTCACTGGAAGTTCAACATGGCACCTCATGGCAAAGAACTCTCTGAGGATCTGAAAAAAAGAATTGTTGCTCTACATAAAGATGGCCTAGGCTATAAGAAGCTTGCCAAGACCCTGAAACCGAGCTGCAGCATGGTGGCCAAGACCATACAGCAGTTTAACAGGACAGGTTCAACTCAGAACAGGCCTCGCCACGGTCAACCAAAGAAGTTGCGTGCACATGCTCAGTGTCATACCCAAAGGTTGTCTTTGGGAAATAGACGTATGAGTGCTGCAGCATTGCTGCAGAGGTTGAAGGGGTGGGGGGGTAAGCCTGTCAGTGCTCAGACCATACGCTGCACACTGCATCAAATTGGTCTGCATGGCTGTCGTCCCAGAAGGAAGCTTCTTCTAAAGATGATGCACAAGAAAGCCTGCAAAAAGTTTGCTGAAGACAACAGACTAAGGACATCACTGGAACCATGTCCTGTGGTCTGATGAGACCAGGATAAACGTATTTGGTTCAGATGGTGTCAAGCGTGTGTGGTGGCAACCAGGTGAGGAGTACAAAGACAAGTGTGTCTTACCTACAGTCAAGCATGGTGGTGGGAGTGTCATGGTCTGGGACTGCATGAGTGCTGCGGACACTAGGAAGCTACAGTTCATTGAGAGAACCATGAATGCCAACATGTACTGTGATATACTGAAGCAGAGCATGATCCCCTCCCTTCGGAGAATGGACCACAGGGCACTATTCCAACATAAGAATGACCCCAAACACACATCCAAAGAGACCACTGCTTTGCTAAAGAAGCTGAGGGTAAAGGTGATGGACTGGCCAGAAACGTCTCCAGACCTAAATTCTATTGAGCATCTGTGGGACATCCTCAAATGGAAGGTGGAGGAGCAAAAGGTTTCTAACATCCACCATGTCATGGAGGAGTGGAAGAGGTCTCCAGTGTCAACCTGTGAATCTCTGGTGAACTCCATGCCCATGCAGGAAAATAAGGGTGGTTACACAAAATATTGACACTTTGGACCCAATTTGGACATTTTCACTTAGGGGTGTACTTACTTTTGTTGCCAACGGTTTAGACATTAATGGCTGTGTGTTGAGTTATTTTTCAGGGACAGCAAATTAACATGGTTATACAAGCTGTACACTCACTACTTTACAGTGTAGCAAAGTGTCATTTCTTCAGTGTCGTCACATGAAAAGATGTAATAAAATATTTACAAAAATGTAAGGGGTGTACTCACTTTTGTGAGATACAGTATTTACACAGAAGACAATACTTCAAGGTGTCCCTAGGTTATTTAGGGTTTTTGTCTTTTACCCCTGTGAGTGCAACAGGCTTCTTTTATGTGTACAATTTTCTGTAGATTCTAGGAATATCAAATTCTTAGCCTGGATTAAGCAGATTGTACATTTCTAATATGAAGCCTCCATTACTAAAGAAAATAGCATTGAACACCAAACCTGAGGTGATTTTTCATCCCACTAAGCAACAATGCTTGTGGATTCCTCCTATTGACCCCCAATGCATTCTTCCCCAGTTATACAGGGGCATTTTGTAAGTCCACTGACTACCAACACTGACATCTACATTGCAGTATTTGATCCCACAAATAGAGTTGAGCGAACCCAAACTGTAAAGTTCGGGTTCGTACCGGACTTTAGGGTGTCCATGTCCCAAACCCGAAATCGGACATTTGAGAAAAAGTCCGGGTTCGGGGTTTGGGTATTTTTTTGCGCCTGTTGAATAGCTGCAGGGCAGCCAATCATCAAGCGTTTCACTCGTTTGCCCTTAGAAGCCATCAGAGCCATGCCAACTAATGGCATGGCTGTGATTGGCCAGTGCATCATGTGACCCAGCCTCATAAGCTGGAGTCACGTAGTGCTGCATGTCACATCATCTCATACTAGTGTAGGGAGAGGATGCTGCTGCTGCTGTGAGGGACAGATTAGCTTTAGAAAATCATCTCATACTAGTGTAGGGAGAGGAGGCTGCTGCTGCTGTGAGGGACAGATTAGCTTTAGAAAATCTGTTAAAAACAGCGAGTTATTGGTGGGTGGGTGCTAGAGGAGATTTTTGTTTGCTAGAGTACATTTTGTTTGCTAAGCAAAGTGCCTCATATAAAACCTAAGCAAATTTTTCTGTTTGTTAGGTGGCCGTTTGCAGCCATTTTTGCAAGTACAGTGCACTTGCAACTGCTTGTGTGTCAGGGACACTACTTTAATCGTGTTCTGTTAGTTCAGTTGGCAACATTTTGGCATATTTAAATACTGATTTTACATTGCAGTTAGGCAAATTAAGTTTTTTTTTTTTGTGCAAAATATTACATTTGCACCCAGCGGGGAATTTCTTGCACAAAATTAAAAAGTGCACCTACATTGCTGGTTTAAAAAAAAAAAATTTGAAATACTACATTTGCCGACAGCTGTGCATTTCTTGCACAAAAATAAAAATTATGTCTACATTGCTGGTTTAAAAAAAAAAAATATTCTAAATACTACATTTGCGGCCAGCGGTGCATTTCTTGCACAAAAATAAAAAGCGCATCTACATTGCTGGTTTAAAAATAAAATATTCTAAATACTACATTTGCGTCCAGCAGTGCATTTCTTGCACAAAAATAAAAAGTGCGTCTACATTGCTGGTTTAAAAAAAAAAAATAGTGCTACATAGTACATTTGCACCTTGCTGTGCATTTCTTGCACAAAATTAAAAAGTGCGTCGACATTGCTGGTTTAAAAAAAAAAAAAATAGTGCTACATAGTACATTTGCACTTTGTTGTGCATTTCTTGCACAAAATTAAAAAGTGCGTCAACGTTGCTGATCTAAAAAAAAAATAAAAAATAGTGCTATATAGTACATTTGCACCTTGCTGTGCACTTCTTGCACAAAATTAAAAAGTGCGTCGACATTGCTGGTTTAAAAAAAAATGGTGCTACATGGTACATTTGCACCTTGCTGTGCATTTCTTGCACAAAATTAAAAAGTGCGTCTACATTGCTGGTTTAACGTTTACATGGTAC
>BLSH010302467.1:294890-308097 GCA_018402905.1 Glandirana rugosa | reverse complement strand
TACGAGGTTCTTTACGTCGTAGTCACATAAATACGTATACTCCTAAGGTGTACATCGTCGGGACACCGAGTGTTCCATCGTGTAGACGGATGGTAACGACTCCAAGACTCAAATTTAGGTTTTGTACGGTGAAGGACATCTCTACAACAAACAAGAGAGACACAACAATTTGTATTGAGGACTGAGTCTCGGAATGGATTTAATATGTCCTGTCTCGACAGTCCTCACCATCTCCCATCTCAACTCGCTTGGGCCTGACATTTCAAGCCCAGTCATGGGAACCCCGGACCCGAACCCGGACTTTTTTTGAAAAGTCCGGGTCCGGGTCCCGGACACCCCAAAGTTCGGTACTGACCCGAACTTTACAGTCCGGGTTCGCTCAACTCTACCCTCTACCACTCCTGACAGCTCTGTCCTGTATAATTTAGGTAAGGCTCTGAGTCAGGAGTTATGTTTAACAACACAGAGAGAACAAACAACATCTCTACAGGAAGTGGCATGTTTTGGATTTAAACTCAGAACCTCAGCAATGGTAGGCAGATGTGCTACCTTGTGAGCCACAGGGCTGCTACATGTGGAATCCTCATATGCATAAATACACTGATGCTGCATTTCTTGGAGCATATAGGAATTACATTAGTCAGGAAGTACTTTTCTTGATTTATTCTGTGATATTTGGTGGTTCTTGCTGTGTGAATATAGAATAGTAATGTCATCCTCTGATTTTTGGGAATTACATTTTTATTTCTGATGTTGGTACACATATCACATTTTTTGGGCTCAAATTAGGACCATTTGGAAAGTATAACAAATAAAAAAAATGGGACTAATTTTACATTTCCATAAGCAATGGTATTGTTTGTGATTTGTAAAGACACATGTGAGATAGATATCAACAAGTGAAAGTGACAGAGAAAAAATATTTTACCAAAACATGAAAAAATTACACATTCTACAATTCTTAAAAAGAAAATACGATGAATGAAATAGCAACATTGTTTCAAGGACAATTTCTTTAAGAGAAAGATACATTTCATCTCAACATGAATAGGATTTCTTTTTGAAGTTACAATTGTATCATTAGAATGAATTGGGTGAAAATTGTATTGGGCTACATAACTCCAACTTTCACTCCCAAAAAAATATTCTTAACCACTTGCCGACCGTCAACCGCAGGTTGACGGTGACAAGATGGCTCTCCTGGGCAAACCGCCGTCATCTGACGGCGGCTGCCAGATCGCGCACTGTGTCCGGGGAGGGCCAGGGAGCGGGTGCGGCAGACTCGATCTCGTCCGGCTACCCGCGATGCCCCCCTGGAGTGAAAGAACGGAGGTCCGTGTAAGTAAACACGGATCTCCGTTCTGTTAGAGGGGGAAGGGAGTGATCACAGCCTTCCTCTATATGGAAACTGTGATCACTCCCCTCCCCCTGCCAGTCAAACACTAAGACAGTTAGAACACACCCAGGGAACACAGTTAACCCTTAGAGCACCCCCTGCAGGTTAACCCCTTCACTGCCAATGGCATTTACCCAGTAATCAGTGCATTTTTATAGCACTGATCGCTGTATAAATGCCAATGGTCCCAAAAAAGTGTCAAAATGTTCCGACATGCCCGTTGCAATATCGCAGTACCGCTAAAAATTGCAGATCGCCACCATTACTAGTAAAAAAAAAAATAAATAAAAACCCCAGAAATGAATTCTTATCATCCGTAAACGCGCCAACTTTTGCGCAAACCAATCAATAAACGCCGATTGCGTTTTTTTTATCACAAATATGAGGAAGAATATAAATCGGCCAAAACCGATGAAAAAAATGTTTTTATACTTTTTTTGAATTTGTATTTTAGCAAAAAGTAAGAAACTTGTTTTTTTTTTGCAAAATTGTTTATAGCGGCGATCAGAAATGACGCAGCGGTGATCAAATGCCACCAAAAGAAAGCTCTATTTGTGGGAAAAAAAGGACGCAAATTTCGTTTGGGTACAACGTCGCATGACAGCGCAATTGTCAGTTAAAGCGACGCAGTACCGAATCGCAAAAAGGGCTCTGGTCAGGAAGGGGGCCAATCCTTCCGGGGCTGAAGTGATTAAAACAGTGCTTATTTTGGCATTTATTATAGCACCCTGTAATTACTCCATGGGAGTAAAATATAGAGCAGTTTCAGGTCTGAGCATGCTCAGTTGTGCTCAGCTGTGCTGTGCACCTAGGGGTAAAAAGGTGGGGAATTTATCTCTTCTCAGACTTTTTAAGATATTTCAGTGTAGAAATCACTTTTTCACACAGTTTAAAAGCAGATTGTCTGTAAACAATATAACACATATTATAGTACAATTTAGGTGATTATATCATGCTCTAAACATTATTTCCACGTGTACTTGAGTTTGGGAGTATTTTTGCCGCTGGCGCCATTGTGAATACTGTTTTAGCGCTATTTAGTGCCACTTGCCGTTTTTGTTGCTAAATTGCGCTCAGGCGCACAATTGCGGCACTGAGCGCTATAGTAAATAGACCCCTATATGTCCTCATAAACATGTCCCCTGCAGCCCCATAGGTTGCACTTTTCTCCCATCTCACTGTAAATTGGGCCTGCAGGGGGCATGTTCCGAGTTCATGAGAACACCTCAGCATTCACATATTTATAGAAACATCCAATAGCTTCTGGATCTGAAGATGAGCATTTTTTCCTCCATAGTTTATATCAGAATTTTAAGGTCTGATATGAATGTAAAATTCCCAGGGAAATTCCCTGTGTAAAAATCAAGAAAATAAGCATTTGGTTCCCCCTAAAAATTCATACCAGAGCACGCAGCCTGGCAGGCCAGAAAAGGTAGTAGGGAGCATACATCCCCTTCCTGAATCATACCAGGCCACATGCCTTTAACATAGAGGGGAACCTAGCCAGGGAGGATTTTGTTTTCTTGATTTTTGCATTGTGTTCCTCCTTACAATCCTGGTATATATATTTATGAGAAACTCCATGCCATTTATTTTTTTCATTAACATCTCTAACAGACCCTCATCTAGGATAATAATCTGTTATAGATAAAGGGAATCCCCAGCCACTTTGTTTACAAACAGAAGTAAATTAGCCCTAACTGTAATTAGCCAACAATTTAAACAGCATTCATTGCTTTGTAAATGTTAGTTTTGCTGTAGTAGGTTGTATACATTGTACAGATGCATCACTCCACTGACAGGTTAAAGGAGTTGTAAAGGCAGAAGGTTTTTTTTATCTTAATGCATTCTATAATGCATTAAGATAAAAAAAGCTTTTGTGTGTAGCGGTGTCTCCAGCATGCCCTAATTACTTGCCTAAGCCCCATCCCTCTCCAGGAATGTCCATGAGTGTCTTAGCCATCCAGGACACTCCTCCTGACTGAGAGACAGTAGCTGTGCCATTGGCTCCCACGGCTGTCAATCAAAGTCAGTCAGCCAATCAGGGGAGAGAGGGGTTGGGCCGGGTTCCATGACTAAATGGATTCACGGAGCTCTGACTCGGCACGGGTGCCCCCATAGAAAGCTGCTGGCTGAGAGGGCACTTGATAGGAGGAGGGGCCAGGGGCAGCAAAGTGGGACTCAAGAAGGGAAGGATCCGGCCTGCTTTGTACAAAACCAACTGCACAGAGGAGGTAAGTATAACATGTTTGTCATTAAAAAAAAAAAACAAGACTTTACAATCACCTTAGGAGAATCCTCCAGGCAAGTTATTTAAAGGAATATTGCATTTTTTATTTTTTTATTTTTTTTTTCAAATTATTCATTAAGTTTACAGGTAGACAAGTAACAAAAGAACTCCAATAATGAAGATCTAACCGGTAATCATACAGAGCTAATGTGATACTGTAGTCACCAACAAGGCGACAGCTGAATTGGTTACGAAAATGTAATTAAAACAGCAGCTTTAAAAAACTTTGTAGAGAATCAACAGAAGCAGGTACTAACACAGAAGCAAACATAACCTGCGCTATATGGAGTGGATAAAAGGAGGCACACTAAGGGGTTTATTTACTATAGTGCTTAGCCGCATATTTGTGGCACTGAGTGCTATTTTGCACCAAAAACATCAAATGGCACTAAATAGAGCTAAAATGGTATTCACAATAACACTGGCGGCAAAAATACTCCCAAACTCAAATTCACTATAGCGCCCTGGCAACAAATAGAGCCCAAACCCTGACTCCAGTCAGGACATGGAGAAGTGGACATGGAAATAGTGTTTAGAGCATGATATAATTACCTAAATTGTACTAAAATATGCAGTATATTGTTTAAAGATAATCTGCTTTTAAACTGTGTGAAAAAGTGATTTCTACACTGACATATCTTAAAAAGTCTGAGAAGAGATACATTCCCCGTCTCTTTACTCCTATGTGCACAACTGAGCATACTCAGAACTGAAACTACTTTAAATTTTACTCCAATGGAGTAATTACAGGGTGCTATAGTAAATACCAAAATAACCACACCAGCCCCGGAAGGACCATGTTAGGACCAGAGCACTTTTTGCGATTCGGCACTGCGTCACTTTAACTGACAATTGCGCAGTCGTGCAATGTTGTACCCAAACATAATTTGAGTCCTTTTTTCCCACAAATAGAGCTTTCTTTTGGTGGTATTTGATCACCTCCGTGTCATTTCTGATCACCGCTATAAACAAAAAAAGCGACAATTTTGCAAAAAAAAACAAACAATATTTTTTACTTTTTGCTAAAATACAAATCCAAAAAAAATATAAAAAAACTAATGTATTCCTTGCTTTTGCTGATTTATATTCTTCCTCATATTTTTTGAAAAAAAAAATTGCAATCGGCGTTTACAAACCATGAGGATTCATTTCTGGGGTTTTTACAATTTTTTTCTTTTACTAGTAATGGCAGTGATCTACGATTTTTATCGGGACTGTGATATTGCAGCGGACATGTTCGTACATTTTTGACACTTTTTTGGGACCAATGACATTTATACAGCGATCAGAAATTTAAATATCCAATGATTACTGTGTAAATGTCATTGGCAGTGAAGGGGTTAACCTGCAGGGGGAGATCTAGGGGTTATGTGTGTTCCCTAGGCGTGTTCTAACTGTGAGGGGGCTGGGCTACCAGGGGCGCAAGAGATCTTTTTTTTGTTTAATAATTGTTTTATTTTTAAAAAAATTAAAAAAGAGAGCATACAGGTAGGAAATTGCAAATATGTTAGGTGATGTACATCTTATCAATTCACATTACACATGTATAACAGTATCCAAAAGTAGTAAGCAGATCTAGCCAATGATTATCATTTACACATTTGGTTACAATAAAGGTGAATATCTTTAGTTTTACAGTTGGTAGATATTAGGCGTAGATTTCTATTTATATTATTGCAAACAATCATATAGATTTAAAGTTTAAATAAAAAAGGTGAGAACAGAGAAGAGAAATGAAGAAAGGAGAAAGAATAGGTATAGCGGCAGTTAGGAAAGAAATGAGAAGAAGAGAGTTGAAATTAGGTAAGGTAGATTGGATAGAAAGAGAGGAAGGAAATCCCAGAGAGCATGGATACGACTCTAAAAGTAAAAAAGGAGAGACAATATAACAGTATCAGAACTATTATGAAAGGAGTCATACCGGGTATATAATATTAGGTCTCTGTCTAATGACTGGATCGACTTGATGTAATTTTGGACCGGGTTATCAGTCACTCTCAGTTGGGCAAGAGACAATGGTTTTATAGCAAGAGGAGGTTTTGAATTCCATCCAGATGGCCCAAGTTTTAGTATGTTTGGAGATCTCTCCCCTTGCTATAAATGTGAGTTCCCCCATCAAACAAAGTTCATCGATTTTGAGAAACCAGCTTTTAAGAGATGGTGTTCGGGATGTACCCCACAGATTGGGAATCAGCGCTTTGGCTGCATTTAATAAATGTGGTGTAATAGATCTTTTGTATTTTCCTTGGGAGTCGTCCGTGTTGTGGAAGAGAATAGTCCATGGGTCATTCAGAATAGGAAGACCTGTGATGTCTTTATGGAACTGGATTACCTCAGTCCAGAAGGGTTGTATCAGCGGGCATTGCCACCAGATGTGAGATGTGAGGCATTTTGTCCACAATTTCTCCAGCACAGAGGGGAGTGTGAGTTGGATATACGGTGTAGCTTTGCTGGGGTATAGTACCTCCTCGCCAGTAGTTTATAATTAGTTTCTGCCGTTTTTGAGGATAAGGAAGAGATGTGCATCAGGGCTAGGACTTTTTCCTTTTTTCTGTCTGGAAGGTAGATTTGAAGGTCTTTTTCCTATTGTCTCAAAAATTCTGGAAAATATGGGTAGTATAAGTCTTGGAGGACTTTGTAAAATTGAGATACCACATGTGTAGGTGGCTCTTTGGGGTTGAACATTGTTTTTATGGGTGTCAGCTCCTTGATCCCTCTGATAGGTTGTGGTAGGGATCGTATGAATTGGGATAGTTGAGTATATCTCCAGGTGTCCATAAAAGAAGGCGGTGAAGGGCCCAAAAGGGTCCGTAGCGTTTTGGGTTTTCCATCTTGAATGACCATATGTAGGAGTAGGGGGGGCTCAGAGGCCCACTGTCTGAAGGAAATGTCCAAAAGGCCTGGTTGAAAATAGATATGATTCAGCAGGGGCATGAGCGGTGAATTGTAAGACCAGGAAAAACATTTGTGGAGAGAGTCCCAGATGTCTAGGGTGGATGAGGTCAGTGGTGAAGTTAAATGCGAGAAGTTTCTATGGCTTTTAGGTATCCACGGTGCCATTGCAAGGTTAGAATTGCTTAATGAGTGTTCTAGGTGGACCCAGATTTTTGTTGTTTTGTGAAATTTCCAGTCTGAAATACGACCCAAAACTATAGACCAATAGTACATTTTCAGATTGGGGGCTAGTCCCCCTGAGCGTTTAGAGCGGGTCAAAGTGGCTCTAGCAATTCTAGGGTGGCAGTTTCGCCAAATAAAGCGTGAGATCATGGCCTGTGCGGTGGAAAAAAACCCCGGTGGGACACCCAGCAGGATCATTTGGAATAGAAATAGTAAACGTGGCAAGATGTTCATTTTTTATGTTAATTTTCCCCATCCATGAATGTGCGAGATGACTCCAATCCCTAAGATCGGATTTGATGCTATTCAATAGTGGGATGTAATTGTATTTAAACTAATTTCGGGGGTTGGGAGTAAGGTAAATTCCCAGATATTTCATCTTGGGTGTTTGCCATTTAAACGGGAAGTTTGGTTTTAGGGAGTTTACGTCTGTTGTGGGAATATTAATATTAAGTATTTCGGATTTGGAGAGATTCATTTTAAAATTTGAGTTCTGCTGGAACTGATGAAAGGCTTCCATTAGGTTAGGTAGTGATATACGGGGCTGTTGTATGTAGAAGAGTACATCATCTGCATAAGCAGCGTATTTATGTATTGTTGTACCTACTGTAATGCCATGTATGTTGGTGTTGTTTCTAATCTGGGCAAGAAATGGTTCTAAGGAGATGGCAAATAGCAGGGTCGATAGGGGGCACCCCTGCCTTGTGCCGTTACCCAGTGTGAAAGGTGGGCTGAGAATGACATTTATTCTCACTTGTGCTGTAGGCTGGGAATACACAGAGAATATTCTGTCGATCATCTTGGGGCCTAGCCCAAAGTGAACCAATCTCAGCCAGAGTTAGTCCCAATCCACCCTATCGAATGCTTTTTCGGCATCTGTTGAGAGGAGAAGGGTGGGCTGGGATTGCTCCGGGCGTAGTGTATCAGCGAGATTGTGTGTAGAGAGTTGTCCCTGGCTTCTCTAGTGGGGATGGAACCTGTTTGGTCAGATGAGATCCACTTAGGTAGTAGTGGTAGAAGTCTATTTGCTAGGGCCTTAGCATATAGTTTTAGATCGACATTTAGAAGTGAGATTGGTCGGTAGCTTCCACAACAGGTGGGTTTAGGGATGACGGTTATATGTGCTGTAAGTGATTCCTGTCTAAACCCTGAGGTCTTGTTAATGGAGTTAGCGTATGCTGTTAATTTGAGTATCAGAATGTCGTTAAAAGTCTTGTAATAGAGGGGTGTGAATCCATCAGGTCCGGGAGCCTTCCCTATTTTCATAGATTTTAGTGCTTCTAGGAGTCCTTCCTCTGAAAAGTCCTCCTCGAGGGCTTTAAGAAATCTTTTAGGGAGTCTAGGCAATGATGCCTTTTGTAGGAAGGATTGGATTTGTTTAAACTTATCTTCTGGGGAGGATAGGCAGTCGTTTTCTTTTACATTGTATAGGGCAGCGTAAATGTTTTTGAAGGCGTCGGCTAACTGGTGTAAGTCGTGTGCCATTTCTCCAGTGGGCAATTTTATTTTGGGGATAAAAGTGATAGATTTTTTTGATTTAAGGGATCTAGCTAGTTGTCTGCTTGGTTTATTTCCCCATTCATAATATTGCTGTGCTACTAGGTGGAATTTCCTTTTTGCTGTGGTGTTCATGAGGTCTCTAAGTTACTCACGTTTAAGAGATAAAGCCTCGAGGTGTGTGGCATCAAGTGATAGCTTGTGTTGTCTGTCTAGTTCCGTTATTTGGTGCAATAAGAGTTTAAGTCGAGCTCCATGTTCTCTTTTTTTCCTGGCTCCCAGTTCAATTAGTTTGCCCCTTATGGTGGCCTTATGTGCCTCCCAGATTACCGCGGGTGGTGTCCCCTTTGTAGCATTTTCTTTAAAGTAAATAGAGAGAGAGGTAGCTAAGGCGTCCTTATCATTAGGGTCAAAAAGCAAGGAGTCGTTTAGTTTCCAGTTATTACAACGCCTAGGTAGGGAGGGGAGGGAGATTAAGATTGACACTGGGGCATGGTCTAAGATAGTAGAAATTCCTATAGAGGCTGATCTCAGTAAGGGGATGTGGAAGTGATCAATGAAAATATTATCAATGCGAGAATATGACATATAGGTTTTGGAGAAATAGGAAAAGTCCTTGTCCTTTGGATGTAGTATGCGCCATGTATCTATCAATTGGTTTTTGTGCAATTTTTTTTTTTATGTAGTTTAGTTTTTTGTATGGTATAAAGAAACGTCCATAGGAGGTATCTAGTATGGGATCAAGGGGCATGTTAATATCACCTGCCAATATGGTAAGGCCTTCAGCAAAGTCAGATAATTTAGTTAGGATGGATGCCAGGTATGAGGGTTGGTTAGTATTGGGGGAGTAAATGTTAGCTAATGTACATTGGGTGTTTCCAATAGACCCCCTGTAAAAAGAGAAATCGGCCATGATCATCCGCTTTCATTTTAGTGAGCCGAAAAGATACATCTTTGCTAAACCCGATGGCGACCCCTTTGGCTTTGTTGGTGTCTGATAAACCATAGAACCACACTGGGTAATGGTGCGAGAAGAGTTTAACATTGGTGGTGTGTGTCAGATGTGTTTCTTGTAAAAAAGCAATTGAACACGAAACCCGTTTTAATCATTTCATTACCTGATGACGTTTCATAGGTGTGTTAAGGCCCCGCACATTATATGATGTCACTTTGAGGTTCGCCATCGGGGTGGTGCAGTGCATCTTCTCATCTTATAAATGTCGACTGTGCTCTCTGGGACGGTAGGGAGAGAGAAAACAGAGTAGAGAGTATATAGAGAAAAGAGATAGAAGAGTAAGACTAAGTGAGAAAACTCATATAACCAATAGAACAAGTAATATTCAAACAAGTAGGACCATGCTGAGTCACGCAGATATCTGCCGTGTTCCCACGGGGGATGGTCGGCCCGGGTCCCACCAGCATCAACCTTAAAAGGGACAGCCAGTGCGGTCTTATAGGGGTCCGGGCCGGACATCCCTGCTAGGAAGGGGGCGATCATCATCACCCAGGGGAGAAAACTGTGAGGATGGCATGAAGCTCAAACGGTCCGTCACTGCGCAGCCCAGTGTCCAAAAAAGGTACATTTAAACAAAACTTTAACCTCTAACCATGGTAAACAATATTACAAGGGTAGAAGGGGGGGTAGTAACACCCCATTGAGAGAGAGTTGTGGAAAGCCTATCGTATTGTCAGTGATTGGTCTCTGTCGTCGGTCAAAAACTGAAATAAACTTACGACTCCAGGAATCTCTTATTGTCCCCTGTATAAAGAAGGGATGTTAAGAGTGCGGAAGTAGCTCATCCAGCTTTTTTTGAGGAGCCTGGAGTGCTAGGGCATTTTCTTTTGGTTGGTGTTTTCCGCCAGTATGAATTTGGGGTTGCTTGGAAGACAGGGATGTAATCCTGCCATCCTGGAATCTCCGTAGGCTCCATACTGAGATCTTGAAAGAACTTGGGGAGATCCTCTGGGAAATGTAGTGTAGATGAACGACCGTTCTTGGTGGCCGTTAAACATGCAGGGAATCCCCATCTGTAGGTTGCCTCATCAGTTCTTAATTGATCAAGCAGAGGCCTGAGTGCCCTGCGACGTTCCAGGGTTTCTTTGGACAAATCCGGAAAGATAGAAATCTTAGCTCCATCAAAGTCTATGTCTGGAATATCGCGCAATCTCATCATAATGTCATTTTTTTCAGAGAAATAGTGCAAACGATATATAACATCTCTGGGCAGCTCAGAATTAAGGTTGCGAGGGCGAAGTGCTCTGTGCACTCGATCGAAGTGTAGGGGTTCAGTGGTGGATTTTCCCAAGATTGTGTTGCATATACCACGAATGGTATGTTCTAGGTCTGCATCTTTTGTTGCTTCTGGAAGGCCACAAAATCGCAAATTGTTCCTGCGATTTCTATTTTCCAGGTCCTCCAATTTATATAATGAGGCCCTGTGTGCATGAGCCAGCCTTGTGATGACCGTCTGCAGCTCTTTAATTACATTGTCCTGTGAGGCCTGGTGTTTTTCAGTTTCCTCAACTCTAGACAGTAGGTAAGCCATGTCAGTTCTCACAGCCGAGATCTCCTTTTTAATGAATTTCTCAAGGCTGTGGAACATGCCCGCCAGCTCCTTTTTAATATTCCCCATCAGCGAGGACATCTCTGAGCCCGTGAGGGAGGTGGGGGAAGCAGGATCCTCCATGATCTCTGAACCTACAGAGGAGGTCGGTGAGCCGTCCCGAGGCGATAGCGTATGGGCGGATGGTGACCTACTTGAGAGCACGGCTTTGGCCCTGCTGCGCTGTGCTGGAGATCCGCTGTGCTCGGCGGCTAAGAACAGCTGTATGGAGCTGGAGGTGGCGAGCTGTGCTGCAGATCCCCTTCCTTGCTTCTTACCGTGTTTGTGCGGGATTTTGTGGGCTTGTTCGGCATGGTTAGAGGGTGCTCGGGCCGCTGCTGTATCGGAGCTCGTGTTAGGCACGTCCGCTCAGCGCCATGAGGAGACCACCCCAGTGACAAGGATCAGTATATCTTTTAAATGCCCACTGACAGAGTGGGGAACTGTTGTGTTTACATTGGCGGTTCCCCGTTCTTCCTCTCTGCCAAGCAATCCGCGGCTCGGTGGTGGAGATCGAGTCCGCCTGAGATGCGGCCACACGCCTGCAGAGTGCGGCGGGCACAAAAGCGCTTCCACCCACTACAGCGCACGCGCGAGCCGCCATTTATAGACAGTGAATTGTGGGACGCTGCACTCTGCAGCAGTAAAAGTATGCGAGCCGGTCAGGAACGGGTTAAACAGAGTTTTCTTCGGAGTGAAAGCTGAAGTTATGTAGCCCAATGCAATTTTGTCTTTGATTCTAATGGTACAGTTGTAACTTCCCCAAAGAAATCCTTTACAAGTTGAGATGAAATGTATATTTCTCTCAAATAAATTGTCCTTGCAACATTGTTGCTATTTAATTATCTATTTTGTTTTTAGGAATGTTAGAATGTGTAGTGTTTTCATGTGTTGGTAAAATATTTTTTTCTCTGTCATTTTCACTTGTTGATATCTATCTCACAAAAATATTTCCTCAAACTCACATAGGTTTCTTTATAAATCACAAACAATACCATTGCTTATGGAAATTAAAAATTAGTCCCTTTTTTATTTTTTTTTTTTATCCAAATGTTATTTATTAAGGATTTTTCAAGTACAAACAATCGTGGTACACTTTACATTGAGCGAAGAAGCAATGCAATAATACATGAAGCTTGACACATCGTTCCAGTGCGAGATTTTGAGATATACCTTTTAAACAATCTCCAGGGCAGAGCCTGATATAGTGAACGTACTATATGTTGAAATAAAACAAATCAATATTTAGTTATTTTTATGTTTTACTGTATCATCATCCTATGTCCTGTATACTGTCGCTATCTCCGCCCCCAGGGTGCTCCCCTTCGCCTCCAGACCACTCCACCACCCCTATTGGGAACATTAACGGTAGAGTGGGGGCGTAGGGTGGCCCCCAAGAGGCCCAGTCGCCGGCAGCGTTATGTTATCTTTTACAATATATCAATACCAAGGAAATCTCTATTCCATTTCCTCCAACTTTCCCATTTTTGTTTTATGGTACCTCTGTTGTTTAAAGTGTTAGCCATTAATGTTTCGTATATGCAATGGAGGTTTGTTGTTTCAATTGTTTCTGAGACTGATGGAGATCTAGTAGATTTCCAGCTGCGCATAATGATCAACTTAGCAGCAAGGAGCACATTAATTATTATTGGGCGTAATAGTGTGGGGTATTTTTCAATGCCTATATGTAATATAGCGAGTTGGGGTGATTTTGGGGTTTCTGTGCATGATAATTGAGATAGTAATGTAAATATTGCTGACCAGTAAGGTTGGAGTTTTGGGCATCCCCAGATCATATGTAACAGGTCGCCCTTATGTCCACATCCTCTCCAGCATTGGTGGGAGTGCGCAGGGTCGAATTTGGAGACCAGGACCGGAGTTAGGTACCATCTTTGGAACGTTTTTGTAGCTAGTTCCCACATTTTGGAGCTGCGGCTAGCTGAGTAGGTATGTTTAAATGCTACTAGCCATTCGTGGTCAGTGAAGGTACATTCTAGGTCTGATTCCCATTCCAGTAACTGTTTGTTTTTAATAAACACCCTTTTCTTCCCACAAATAATTTTTGTTTGTCAATGACCTTACCCTTAGTCTGGATCTTACATGGAAGTGACTGGTGCTTACCGATCATCGTAAATTTGTATGGATGAGTCGATCGGCGTCGAGGTTTTACACCCTTGATCGATGTTTTTGCAAGGTTTCTACCATGGATTGAGGCCAGGACCAGAGGTTTAAGCTGGGACGCGTGAGGGTGGTTACGACCTCTCCTACACCTGTATTCCCGCTGGACAATGTATACTAGACCCC
>BLSH010302467.1:258472-272489 GCA_018402905.1 Glandirana rugosa | reverse complement strand
TTTTCAACGGGTGACTTCGGTTCACGTTGAGAAAGTCATTATCACCTTCCTTCAAGGGACCTCCTATTTTAACATAAAGTGACTTTGACGTACATAAGTTACCGTTCTACAGTCCCTATTTGGTTTTTATGAAATTTGGTGGAGGTTTTGTTAGGGTGTTATTAACCACCAGACACCGTGAAATTCTGTAAGTACAAAAACAATAAAAAAAAAAAGGTTATTTTCAAAATAATCTCTATATATTATTGTATTTACTATGTCTTTTTGTTTTAATTTAACGTGGCAAAAGATCCTAGTACATAGCCCGTCCATTTATTATATAGAATTACACTCAGGCCGCACACACCAATGGTGTCACTATAATACTCTGTTGTGTTATTATGCGTTTATAATGTCTCTACCTGCCCGATACATGATCCTAGAAAACGGTGCAATTTAATTTTGTTTTTCTGTATCATTTATGTTATTATATATCTCTAATAAAACTTTTATTGGAAAAAAAAAAATAACAAAAACATGAATGTCTTAAAGTGCCACAGACCACCAATTATTGTGGGATTGTTTTGGAGGTGGTTTAAAGTATTTTTGGTTTATCCCTGACATCTTGCCATTGAATACATGCAGTTTCAGTGAAATACAATTTTATCCTCCAGGGAACTTCCTTCCACTATTACTGAAAGAGTTGCACTTGGCTTCAGTGGGCAACTTTTAAAGGCTAAGTGTATCTTAACCATCTCAATACCAGGATTTCTTCATTTCAAAATGTGTGATAAAAATAAGATCAGCTTGGGGTGTACACTTTCCAAAAAGGAGCCATTTTGGCAGTATTTGTAATGTCTTAGCATTTGTACTTGATATGTCTTATAACAAGAAGGTAATTTTTATACCACCAAAAGAAAGATCTATCAGTTTCAAAAACTATAAAAATGTATTTAGGAACTGTGTTGCAATGTTTGTAATTTTCAGTCAAACTATCACAGCTCTACAAACTGGAAAATGGCCTGAAAAGGAAGGACAACCATTTGATGTTTGTATTCATCATCTTGAATCAATACTTGAAAGAACCAAGGCTGACTGCAATTGCAGCTTAGGTTTTTAGAGTACATTAGTACCAGAATTAAACACTGGGTTCTTGCAAATCTTGCCTTTTCTACTTAATGAAATATCCCTAGCTATGTCAGGTTGAATGGGGTAAACAACAAGTAAAAAAACAACCCACTAACTGTTTCTTCCCTGCCCCTAAACACCTACCTCCTCTCACAATCCAACACTGTTCCTGACTGCAGCACTCTTTCTGGTCTTACTGGAAACTCTGAGAGCACTGGGAACCCTTGACTCCTGTTACTGTTAGTCAAACCATTTGAGGAGGGAGCAGGGGCATGGCTAAACTGCACCATGTGTGTCTATGGGTACACACAGCCCAGCTCTGGGGTGCACCCCACTGCTGAGGGTCCCTGCAGGAAAGAAGGCACTAACAGCAGTGACAGGGTACTCCAAAAAAGATTTAAAGGGACAGCTCTGTGCAAAATCCCTGCACAAGGCAGGTAAGCATAACCTCTTTTTTATTTTAACCCCAAAAAAATAAAATACATTTTAAAATCACTTCAAGGGCTCATTCGCATGTCATTGCTTTCCTTCTAAATAGTGATCTGTGGTGGACTGCTTTGCAGAGCCATTTGACAGACAACTCAGAGGCAATATGTTGCCTCCTTACCGAATGTTTTAAGCCCTGAAAGGCTGCAGCACCACACTGCAACTGTATGCATTACATATGGTTGCAGACTTTCCCTATTAACTTGAATAGATTGCATTTGGTGGAAATACTGCCCATCAAATGTGATCTGTGGTATAATTTCCGTTGTTCCTCACCACTACTATGGCAGTTTGAACTAATATAGACAATTGCCAAATTACTCCCCCTCTTATCCCCCAGACTGTTTTAGGGGCTGTGCAGAGTTTGGTATACATCTGCACATTTGGTGGACCTGCCCATAGTTTCCTCATACTGGACTGAGGTGTTTTGAATACCATCTGTCCCATTTGCTGTCTCTTTTTCACCTGACCCCACCATAGCGTTAATGAATAAACATCCCCCAGATTTGACATCCTCGCAATGCAAACTACTCTAACACTTATACATGATAACTGCTTCCAAGCATACCATTGCTAAAGCTGGGAGGACTTCTACTTTATGTCTCCATGAGACTAAAAATAGAATAACATAAATTATGATTCGTAGCACCGAAACACCTTAAAATTTGGCAACCTTGGGTTGACCATTATCTGCCTCCTAATTTTGACCAGTCTTTTTTGGAGCCCTAGTAGAGTTACTTAAGACACATGGGTTCTCCCCCATTGTTGTGCTGGCATGCACTACCAGGCTTCTGGGAGACTCCAGAATTCAACCCACCCCCCCCCCCCCACCACCACCACCACTTTCCATGTAAACAAAGCCTAAGGTTTGTAATTATACAGTATATAATAAATAAATGACAGGGTTTTATACTCACCATAAAATACTTTTCATTCAGGAGTTCATTAACCACTTCAATACCATGCACTTAGAACACTTCCCTACCAGACCAATTTTCAGCTTTAAGTGCTGTTGTGCTTTGAATGACAATTGTCATGTAACCAAACTGAATTTTTAACATTTTGTTCCCACAAATAGAGCTTTCTTTTGGTGGTATTTTATCACCTCTGTGTTTTTTATTTTTTGGGCTACAAATAAAAAAAAAAGACCGAAAATTTTGGAAAAAAATTTTTTTTTCTGTTTCTGTCACAAAACTTTGTAAATAAGTACATTTTCTCCATCACTGATGAGGCTACACTGACAGGCATTGATGAGGCAGTACTGATTGGCACTGATTAGGTGACAGTGATGAGGCGGCACTGATGATGAGGCACTTATATGCAGCAATGATGGGCACTGATAGACAGCACTGATAAGCAGCACTGATGGGCACTGATGGGCACTGATGTGCAGCACTGATGTGCACTGATATGCAGCACTAATGGGCACAGATAAGCGGCACTGATGGGCACTCATAGGCGGCACTGATTGGCACTCATAGGCAGCACTGGGCACTGATAGGTGACATTGATGGGCACTGATAGGTGGCACTGGAAGGTGGTACTTGTGGGCACTGATAGGTGGCACTGGTATGCACTGATAGTGGAAAATCCAATCATCTTCTGCAGCTGGGATCCCACTCCCAGCTGCCACCTTGCTTGTCTCAGCATTATCTCCAGGTTCGCCAATCAAGTTTCTTGTGTACTTAGAAGTGCACAATGATGTCATGGGACCTCCCTGATGTGTGTTCTCTACCTTTTTCTTATGCTGTGTGTGCTGACTGTAAGTTGCTTCAGATCAACCAGAAGCAAAATAAATATGCATGGCACAAATGTGATGAATAAAGCACAGCTTGTCACTCATCCTCCTGACCTCTCACCTCCCCCTCATCCCAGCCCTTGTGGGAGGCATGCTTTCTGATTTACAGCAATCTTTGCCGACTTGCAGTTTCCAGACACAGTAACTGCAACCATGCCCGAAGCAGAGCTGTGCTGGTGATGATGAAGAATGCATGCCGTATATACAGTTCTGATTCTGAATCAGCCACGGAAATAACTTTATGGTAACACCTTAGTTTCACAGCACCTGGGGGAATTGTTCAGTGCTACATTAAACTAATAATCAATAATCATTGCAGAAACCCTTGCAATACATATGGGAAGAGGGGCGCTTCTCCATACTGATGTTTCCCCATAAACTGTGCTATATCAACCACTTACCTTCTGATCACTGAGGAGCTCTTTTGCAGGGCAAGTCTTGATTTCCACTCCTTGGCTTTCCCTTGTCCTGGTCAGGTTTCTTCTGAGTCTGGGTGCTTGCCTCAAGGCATTCAACTTTGCCCTTTCTGTCACATTTGCGTCCCAAATTTAGTTAAAATTTATAATCTCGCTTTTAAATGTTCCCTCTTTATTGCAGAGCATCCTCCCTCCATATTTCACCCAGTACACTTGGTCTGCAAAGTGGGTAAGCAGGGCTACCATTAGAAATGATGGGCCCTCGTACAGCCTACCTGACAAGGCCCTCCAACAGCCCCCTCCCACTTGTACACTTACAACTGCCACCTGTGAACACACAGCCCCTCCCGCCCCCACCTGTACACACAGACCCCCTCATCTGTACATAAACAACACTTCAAAACACACACAGCCCCTCCCATCTCCACCCATACACACAGAGCCTCCCCACTAATGCCTGTACACAAACAGCTCCTCCATATGTACACAAACAGTCCCTCCCATCCCTACCTGTGCACACACCCCCCCCCCCCCCCCAACCTGTAAATGCTTTCCCCCACCTAGTGGCTTACAGAGGTTTGGTGAGGCCTGGGGCCAATTTCTTGATTGTATGCCCCTATAGGTTCAGCTCATACTGGAGCGCACACTTTCCTGTGTGATTCCAGCACATTTACCTGCATTTGCATTTTGAAAGACAATTGATTTGAGTGGGCTACTAAATGCACTGGACTAAAAAGGGGACAGCCTATGTAAAGGTAAGACAATGAGGAGGGAGTTGAGGCAAGAGACAAACAGGGAGTGACTTAGAAGCTTTATGTATCATTGGTTAAGGAGGGGCACATTTTGGGGATATTGCAGAGATTAAGGAAATAACAGTTGGATGTGGGACCAAAGGGAGAGTTCAGAGTCCAGGGTTACATTTAGCACCCTGGCATGCAGGGACAGACTGATGGCTGTGCCATCAACCTCGACAGAGAAGTCAGGGTAAGGGGCACGTGGGTGAGCAAATATTATGAGCTCAGTTTTGGATAGATTACGTTTTAGGAAATGGTGTGACATCCATATAGCTATGTCTGTTAGTAAATTAATGATGTGTGAGGAGACTGATAGGGTGAGCTGAGAGGTAGACAGACAGATTTGTATGTCATCAGCATAGAAATGGTATTGGAAGCTATGGTAGTTCAAGTAGTTTTATATCTAACCTGTGTGGTTCAAAGTGTTTATGATTTCCAGGTAGAGACTTTACCATGTTTATATGTTATGCCTTTACTCATTGCGGAAGTGAGTAAATCGTCTAACTGACATCAACATATGGAGAACAGGGTAGTCATTTCCACACAACGAGTAAGGATAACACTTATGAACTTAGTAAAGTCTCTGCCTGGAAATCAAAGGCATTTGGCACCACACAGGTTAGAAATTAAAAACTGCAGCCAAGAAAAACATTTATGTCTGTGACCACAATTTTGGAGATATTCTCTAACTTCCTGTCTGTGTGAAGGGTTTGTTGATAATGTGTACCCTTTTAAAAACATTGAATTTTTTTTATTCTAATACCTCTGACAATGGATATAGTGTCATATTATAATAATGCTTTCGGAAGACTTACATTATATATCAAATGTCCTTGAGGTAGGTTGCAGCTGCACGTCCTAAAATATGCTACCAAGCAATACAACCAAACAATATGTTGAAAATGTTGTCAGTGTTTATATCAGTCAAGATTATAATGACAATTAAATTGAGTGTTGATTAAAATGTTTTATTTTTTATAATTGAGCAGCTGGGAGCAACGTTTTTTTCTGTATTGTTTATGACTTGCCTTTCAGGAAACAAAGACATGAAAAATACATCCAAATTAAGTGCAGTCAAGTTACTAAAAATTAATCTAGACAATAATAAAAAAATTGAATATAGGAATGAGGACAGCAGAAAGTAACAAATCATTTAAATAACTCTTTAGTAGTATTCTGTTTTTCATCCACTCAGAGAATGTGTAAGCATCTGTGTGGGATGTAATAGAAATTTTTAATATGGAATGCAATGAAAATATCTTTGAAGATGAACTCAAGGCAGACATAAAAACACAATTTAAATCATGTATGTGATCATTAGAAAACTATGAAATGTACTTTTACACAAATTTAGCATAAGTACCTAAATATGTTTTGGTATCAGTCTCCTGTAGTTTTTTTTTTTTTTCAAATTCAATTATAATGTTTCACGCCTACTTTATTTACTTCTATTTTCCCACTGTTCACTCGTATTACTAAAACATTGAATACATACAGTATACATGTGAAAAAAATATATATAATGTGTATATATATATATATATATATATATATATATATATATATACAGTATATCAAGAAAGTGAGTACACCCCTCACATTTTTGTAAATATTTTATTATACCTTTTCATGTGACAACACTCAAGAAATGACACTTTGCTACAATGTAAAGTAGTGAGTGTACAGCTTGTATAACAGTGTAAATTTGCTGTCCCCTCAAAATAACTCAGCACACAGCCATTAATGTCTAAACCCCTGTCAACAAAAGTGAGTTCACCCCAAGGTGAAAATGCCCAAATCGAGCCCAATAGGCCATTTTCCCTCCCCGGTGTCATGTGACTCATTAGTATTATAAGTTCTCAGGTGTGAACGGGGAGCAGGTGTGTTAAATTTGGTGTTATCACTCTCTCATACTGGTCACTGGAAGTTCAACATGGCCCCTCGTGACAAAGGATCTGAAAAAAAGAATTGTTGCTCTACATAAAGATGGCCTAGGCTATAAGAAGATTGCCAAGTCCTTGAAACTGAGCTGCAGCATGGTGGCCAATACCATACAGAGGTTTAACAGGACAGGTTCCAATCAGAACAGGTCTCACCATGGTTGACCATACGCCGCACACTACATCAAATTGGCCTGCATGGCTGTGGTACCAGAAGGAAGCCTCTTCTGAAGATGATGCACAAGAAAGCCTGCAGTTTGCTAAAAACAAGAAAACTAAGGACATGAATTACTGGAACCATGTCCTGTGGTCTGATGAGACCAAGATAAACTTACAGTATTTGGTTCAGATGGTGTCAAGCATGTGTGGCGACAAACAGGTGAGGAGTACAAAGAAAAGTGTGTCTTGCCTACAGTCAAGCTTGGTGGTGGGAGTGTCATGGTCTGGGGCTGCATGAGTGCTGCCTGCACTGGGGAGCCACAGTTCATTGAGGGAACCATGAATGTTAACATGTACTGTGACATACTGAAGTAGAGCATGATCCCCTCCCTTCGGAGACTGGGCCACAGGGCAGTATTCCAACATAACAACCTAAAATACACCTCCAAGATGACCATTGCCTTGCTAAAGAAGCTGAGGGTAAAGGTGATGGACTGGCCAAGCATGTCCCCAGACCTAAACCCTATTGAACATCTGTGGGGTATCATCAAATGGAAGGTGGAGGAGCGCCAGGTCTCTAACATCCACCAGTTCCATGATGTCGTCATGGAGGAGTGGAAGAGGACTCCAGTGGCAACCTGTGAAGCTCTGGTGAACTCCATGCCCAAGAGGGTTAAAGCAGTGCTGGAAAATAATGGTAGCCACACAAAATCTTGACACTTTTGGCCCAATTTGGACATTTTCAATAAAGGGTGTACTCACTTTTTTTGCCAGTGGTTTAGACATGAATGGCTGTCTGTTGAGTTATTTTGAGGGAACAGAAAATTTACACTGTTATACGAGCTGTACACTCACTACTTTAAATTGTAGCAAAGTGGGGGGGCGTGGGCTGGCACATGGTGAGATAGGACACTGCTTCTCCTAGCTCCTGCTCCGACCGGCTGTTACACAGCTCTCCACTGCACAGACTTGCCATAACTACCACCCGGATGGGTAAGAGGAACGAGGGGGACTGCAGGGGCTCCGGGGGAGCCACAAGGAGGGAGAGATCTGCAGGTTTTTCTCCCGATCGGGTCAGCATGCTAAGAGCTCCCCGGATTCCAAGATGATGCCGGCAAGCACCTCTGTGACACACACGCCGTCTCATATACAGACAAGACAGCGCGCCAGATCTCCCCCTGAATCAGGGTTACTATCATTGCTGATCACGGCCTGAGGATCGATAGGAGGATGGGCATCCTCGGAAGGCTGATTGGGATCTTTGTTGCTCTGGCTGTAGTGGTGGGGCTGAGATGATGCCCCAGTTCAGCAATCTCTTCATGCCATCTTTGGGTGAAATAATAGTTGTGGGTTGGTTATGATAGGTCACAATTAGTTTTGCTGGGAAGCCCCATTTGTAGGGTATGTTTTGGTTTCTGAGAGCTGAGGTGACCTGGTCAAATTCCTTGCGTTTTTTTGCCGTTGCAGCCGAGATGTCAGTGTAGAGTGAAACATTGGCGTATGGCCCTGGCAAAGTCTTATTCGCCCGAGTGGCCGACATAAGTTTTTCCTTGACTTGGTAGAAGTGTATGCGGGCTAGCACATCTCTGGGCCCAGTTTCTGGTAGATAGTTTGGTTTGCCAATTCTGTGGGCTCTGTCGATAGTTAATTCTGAATGTGTTAATTGCGGGATAAGCTTGAGGCACAACTGTTGGAGGTATTGCGTGAGATCGGCGGGTTTGACGGTTTCGGGTATACCCCTGAATTTTATGTTGTTCCTCCTAGAGCGATCTTCAAGATCCACTACTTTGGCTTGCAGATAGCGGATATCTTCAGCATGTTGTTGGATTTCTTCTGAAGATTCTCGTTGTATAGAAGTCTGGTCTGCAATCTGTTTCTCCAGCGCAACAGTACGGTCTTCCACTTGGTCCATTCTAGTTTGCACCCCTGTGATAGATGATCTCAGCTCGTTTCTAAGGTCTTTCTGCAAGGAAAGGAGCATCATTTTCAACGTGTGTTCCGATGCCGGTTGATCGCTGGTAGGGAAATCAGCTAGTGAGTTGTTGGAGCTGTCATTGTCTTGCTCAACGTCCCAGTGTTGTCTTTTGAATAGTGGAACTTTAGACGGGGAGGGTGCTGGAGATTGCGCCGCCCTTTTGCTTCTGTCCGGTGTTGCCGCCTGAGGCATAGGGGCCTGTTGTTCCATGCTGTCCATTTCTTCTGTCAGGGCACACAGATCAGGCTGTTCTCCTGCCGGTGGATGTAGTGCGTGGGATATTGCTGGAGTTTGGCTTTTTTGTGAGTGCTGCATGGTTCCTTTAACTGAGAAGAAATCTGGTATGCGGCGATGTAATCCCTGGTTGTGAAGTTTAGAGTTGGGCATGCCCCGTCACTTCCGCATTTAGATGCTATTGCTATCAGTATGCAGGTACTTTGCACTAGAGCCTAGCGTTTGGATAGTTAGTTAGGTCTTCGCCTGGGCCTCAGTTAGTGAGAGACCTAATGACCTCCTTGTGTTGCTGGCAGGGCTTCCGGAGCCTTGTGTTTGTATGACCCCCTCTTGGTACTGAAGGCCCTGCGATGCCCACTGTGATACTGGTGCTGTCACTGATAGCAACTCGGGACCGCCGATTCCCCCTTTTTTATATATATATTTTTTTTTTGTTCCCAGATAGGGGGTCAGAGCCCCCTACCGTCAGTCTTTGTTCTCCCTCACCAACTTTCCGTCACCTCAGGCAGACAAAGACTTCTTGCTACTGATGTGTGTAATGAAGCGGGTCCCAAAATGGCTGCCACCGCCTCCTTGAGGCGAGGTTATTAAAGGCAATCCTCATTTTTCCACCACAGGTTCGGGGTGGTAAGTGGTCCTATAGGTGCGGGGATGTGCTTGGGTGTCTCTGCAGGGGTTCAAGCCTCTCTCCAGCCCTCTTGTAGTGCGGGTAGCAGTGGGTTATAGCTACTCGTTCTGGTTGGTCAGCCGCCTGTGTCACCGGGTCGGCAGTGGCGCTGTGACCATCCGTTCTTGGGGTCTCCCTGGTTCCTCTGGTGTTGCAGTGCTCTATTAGGGGCCTTTTAGCTAGGAGTGACCGGTGCTAGAGCCTGGTATTGCCGGCTACGTTCCCTTTGTCAGCACTGCAGGAAGAAGCTGCCATCCCTGTGAGGCGAGATTAAGCAGTGCAATCCGCTTCTTTTCCCCCTGTGTAGTCGGGGAGTGAGTGGCCCGGTAGTGCGGGAGCATGCTTGGGAGTCTGCCCGGTGGGTGCACGGTCTCACCTTGCCGTCAGAAGCTCAGGATGGCGGCCCGCTGTTTAGACGGCTCCGTTGCGTGTGTCCCCGGCCGTGACTCACGCGGCTCTGCTGACGCGGCTGTTCAGTCGCGATCTCCCGCTGTTCTCCCCTGTGTTGTGGATTCTCAGAGGGTTCTTGTCAGTTAGGTGTGGGGTGAGTTCCTCTGCTGAGTGCGGTGTAGGTTGAGTTGCTGGTCTCAGGCTGAGCGGAGCTCAGTATTCAGGCATCCATTACAGTCTGCAGCCGGCCACGCCCCCCTCCCCCTGAATCAGAATGCAACTCCACACACTCCAGAAGCACGTCGCCTCTGTCCCACTGCTCCAGAGATGGATGGGACATGGAGGCATACAGCAAGGCCCTCCCTACCAGAAATGATTTTGAGGCCTGCGTGTCCCGGCTGGAGCGAACCTACAGGCAAGAAGTGACCAACTTGCGCAAAGACATAGGCCGCCGCATGGAAGACAGAGAGCTGGCTGTTGAAGACACTGTAGCCAAATTAAATGACTATGACCTGTCTTGCAAGAACACACACAGATCAGATTCAACAACTCTTCTATGGTCTGGATGACCAAGGGAATCGGAGCAGGAGGAATAATATCTGTATCCGCGGCCTCCCAGAGACAGTTGAACCCAAAGATCTATACAGTGCCGCTACAACAATCTTCAACCAAATATTGAAAAAACCCCTGGACTCTGCAATCGAGATCGATCGCATACACCGGGCACTGGGCCCCCACAACCCTAACCCCGCTTATCCCTGGGACATAATCTGCAGAATTCACTTCTTCAAGACCAAGTCGGGCATCATGCAAGCATCTCGCACACAGGACACCATCCTGTTTAATGATTCCCCCATTATGCTACTGACAGATCTGTCTAAAATGACCCTGGCTATGCGGAAAGCCCTTAAGCCTCTCACTGATACTCTACAAAACAAACATATTAAGTATCGCTGGGGCTTTCCGTTCTACCTCTCTGCCACTCATGAAGGCAAATCAGCCACTTTCAGAACACTTGGAGACCTAGCAAACTTTCTAGGAATTTTCGAGCTTCCGCAGATCTCCATCCCAGACTAGCCCCTGAGAGTGGCAACTCCAGCACTCCCAATGGCGACTGGATGGCAGCAACGACCAAAGAAGAAGATATGTGCTTCTTCCTCGGCCTCCAAGTCCCCTGCAGGATGAGACTCTCTCCATGCCCCCCCCTGATGCTTGGCCTTAACTTTTTGTTCCCCTAGGGGCAACGGAAGACTCACCTGGTTTCAACAGTGTTTTTCTTCACCCCCTTTTATCCTTGTTTGTTGTTCTGACTTCAGGTGGCCATAACCTGTTCTTATTGTTATTTTTTTGAACTGCGGGATGGTAACCCCATCCTCTTCATCTGTTCTCAATTTTGTCCTATGTAGCTGGACTGTTCCTGTTTAGCGTTATTTTCATAAATGGTTGAGAACTCTTGGTTTGTCATCTCATCCCCCCATACTCCTCCACCCCCACATACAAAAATAACTTTTGTCTTGTTCTGTAGCACCTTTTGACTGGAACACAGCGCATAGTTTATTATATGTTCATGATAGTTGTCACTGTTCCTGCACCATAGTATCTAACAGGACATTTTAGTTAAGTGTTGCAAATAGAGAGCCCGGTCTCATACATTTGGTTTTTGTTTTTCTTTTGCACCCTTTCAACATCCCGGTCGGAGCGGGCACCCTGCCCATTGGACACGCCCCCCCTAGGATTAACAGGGCCCTTAGGAGCTCTGCTATGGCTTATTGCACTTAGTTTTTATAGCAGCCATTTAACAGTTTACAATTTAGCCACCAGGTGGCGTAAAGGTTCTTTATTTTCTCTATATGTTTTCAGAGATGTTTTCATGGATATCTGTAAACACTTCACTGTCATTAGGCTGCACCGGCTCCCCGGTGTGCTCAACCTGCCATGCTATGTGGCAACTGGATTAGTAATATGGTCTGCTGTTTTTATTCTATATCTAGTTGTTCTCACCCTTTTTCCTTCTTCCCTGCTTTTCTTCTCCTTTTTATCTTTTCTGACTCTCTCTATTTTTCTTTCTCTGCTCTATTCCACCAGGAAGGGAATACCTCTCTCCATCATACCCCAAGCCCTCCTTCATTCACTCCAATGTCATCCTCCTTAGCCTTACAAGTCGCCTCTCTCAACTGTAGAGGGTTTAATACACCCGAGAAGAGGCAACAAATTCTATATTACTTTCATAAAAAGAAAACCCAGCTCCTGTTTCTACAAGAGACCCATTTTCGTACCGGCACAATCCTCACTCAAAAATAAATATTATACCACTTGGTTTCATAGCACCAATCCAAATGCCCGGTCTAAAGGAGTTTCTATTGTGTTCCATTTCTCTTTTCAACCACAAGTGATAGACACCCTTGTAGACCCTAAGGGTCATTTTATATTTCTAAAACTGTTGTATAAGGAAATTGTTTTAACGATAGCTAATGTCTATTTTCCTAACCAGGACCAGCTGGGGTTCCTCTCCTCCGTGATAGCATGCTTTGCATCCTTCGGCACCTCTAACCTTATACTGGGGGGTGATCTGAACGCCACGCTGATACTGAGACTAGACTCTTCTACTGGTAAGTCATCCCTCACCCCCACCACATTGAATAAGTTTAGAGCTCTATTTTATAAATTCTCTCTGACAGACATGTGGCGACTCCTCCATCCTACCGAGAGGGACTATACCCATTTCTCCCCGGTGTACAAGTCTTAGACTATCTTTTGGTCTCTCAATTGTTATCCGACAGTGACCCGGACTCACACATAGGGCTGAGATTGTGGTCAGACCATGCCCCAGTATACCTATCTTTAGGGAGGCTCCTGTTACCCCACAGAGACCGTTCCTGGAGACTTAACGACAACTTGCTCGCTGACATACCCTGTGTACAGGCAATCTCCCAAACCATCAAAAACTTCATACAAGTCCATGCCATGGATCAAACGTCTCAGATCCTTTCTGTCCGCCATCTTTGAGACAGCAGCAGCATGCCACCTAAAGACGACAAGAAAAAGAAGGATGCTGGCAAGTCTGCCAGAAAGGATAAGGACCCAGTCAATAAGTCCGGAGGCAAGGCCAAAAAGAAGAAGTGGTCAAAAGGAAAAGTGAGGGACAAGCTGAACAATCTTGTGCTCTTTGACAAAGCCACTTATGACAAGCTGTGTAAAGAAGTTCCCAACTACAAGCTCATTACTCCAGCTGTGGTGTCTGAGAGGCTGAAGATCAGAGGCTCACTGGCCAGGGCTGCCCTCCAGGAGCTGCTCAACAAAGGCCTGATTAAGTTGGTGTCCAAGCACAGAGCCCAGGTCATCTATACCAGAAACACAAAGGGTGGAGATGCACCTGCTGGAACTGAGGAATCGTAGGGCCTAATGGAAGGATCCAACTTTTCTATGTACATTAACAGAAATAAATCCGTATAAAAAAAAAAAAAATATGTCTCCGATCATCAAATGGGAGAAATTAAAGTGCGTGGTCAGAGGAGTAGTGTTGAGCGAACCCGGACTGTAACATTCGGGTCCGTACCGAACTTTCGGGTGTCCGTGGCACGGACCCGGACATTTCAAAAATCGTTCAGGTTCGGTCCGGGGTTCTGCTATTTTACTCCACGTGTTGAGAAGCTGCAGGGCAGCCAATCAACAAGCGTTTCACTGGTTTGCCCTTAGAAGCCATCACAGCCATGCCTACTAATGGCATGGCTGTGATTGGCCAGTGCATCATGTGACCCAGCCTCTTTATAAGCTGGAGTCACAGTGCTGCAGTCACATGCTCCTTGGGTTAGTGTAGGGAAAGGAAGCTGAAAGCTTGAGGGACAGATTTGAGACATTTTAAGACCTGATCCTGCATCCTGAGATAGATTACTACTGCTGTCTGTGCTGTTGCTCTGAGGACAGATAGCAGAAATTAGACATTTCACATACCGCTGCTTTGAGTTGCAGATCAAGCTCTGCATAAAACAACGATCGCTACGATCGTGCTCAACGATCAGATTGTTGGGGGAATTTGAGATTTCAAATACCG
>BLSH010302467.1:232066-248890 GCA_018402905.1 Glandirana rugosa | reverse complement strand
ATGTGAAACGATGTTACATTTCATCCATCACATGTCGAACATATTCGCACATTTAAACGAAAAGGAAGTTTTATTGAGTTGTGCCAGTAATTACAGATTTGTACATCTGTGTTTACGTTTACGAGGACACGAACCCTCACCCAGGCGAGTGTCATAAATAACATGATTTTGCGGTTGAATAAACCAATTCTATCACAGTTCGTACACACCGTCGTTGGTCCACTCCTCATGTTTCTGTTCACACAGAACGGATGTCAGTTCGTACCACCACCCTCACAGTACCAGACCCCGACGTACTCGCGACGACCGTGACCCCTCGATGTCAAGTCTCATGCAGCCCCAGACCATGACACTCCCACCACCATGCTTGACTGTAGGCAAGACACACTTGTCTTTGTACTCCTCACCTGGTTGCTGCCACACATGCTTGACACTATCTTAACCAAATAAGTTGGCGTTTTAGTACAATAAATACTGTGAGCGGACCCACTCCCAAGCACAGGAGCATTTGCATTTGTGTCTACATGTTTAGACATTAATGACCGTGTTGAGTTATTTTGAAGGAAAAGCAAATTTACACGCTTATACAAGCTGTACACTCACTACTTTACATTGTAGCAAAGTGTCATTTTTTCAGTGTTGTAACTTGAAAGATATAATAAAATATTTACAAAAATGTGAGGGGCGTACTCACGTTTGTGAGCTACTGTATATCTGCAGTCAGTGATGATGGAGGAAGGTCTCTATATACTGGAAGGAAGAAGTTGGGTGTATATAGCTGTATACACTACACAGGACAGATGTACTCACAATTTGTTTATATCGGTGTAGTATATACAGCTATATAGCTTCTTCCTTCCTGGACATAGAGTCTCTTTATCCAGGAAGGAAGAAGGTGGGTGTGTATAGCTGTATACACTACACAGGACAGATGTACTCACAATTTGTGTATATTATGTAGTGTATACAGCTATATATACACACATCCAGGAAGGAAGACTGATAAGTGAAACCTCCTGATTGACCCTCAGTAGTCAGTACATGGCATGGCAGAAATCCCCAAAATGTTGCAGCCAGCGAGACATGATGTTGTGTGACACACTCACTGACACCCTGATGTTCCAGTGACCAGTCCAGCTGCGCGATCACTCAGTCATCCACCCTGGCCTGGGCCCAGTCTGCAGTGCGCACCGGAGAGGATGACTGAGAGTAGAGAAGCACAGGGAAGTGTGTGCAGAGCGGAGGAGCGTCTGCCAGTGTCAGAGTCTAGGAGAGAGAGACTGAGTGAAGACTGAGCCTGAGGCCCGCGGTGCCGGCACTTAAGTTAGCCTTACCATCAGCCACCCAGGATCAGAGAGGCGCCGCTCAGACATTCCGTAATCCACCATGCTCGCACAGTCCACAGCACAGCAAGCGGTGGCTGGGAAACCGGAAGTGAGTGCAAAAAGCACTGTCCACCATCCTCTGGTCCTTGCCAATCAAAAACAGCACAGGAGGGGGTGCGAGCGACCTTGATGGCCGCACAGTAGCAGAGCTCCATCCATGACTCCCCACACTAAGCGTCTGCCAGCTTTCCAGTCCTACAAAACATCACCCAAATTCAGTCAGACAATACCAGCCACGAAGGGAACTATGGCCATGAAGCGCAAAGAACATAGGCTGCCCAGCAAACTGACAGCTTTCATGTACCAGCCGCCCATGAGGAGAGGCCAAGATGGTGCCGCAACATCACAAGAAGCCACAGCGACTCTCCTAACGGCTCGCCTCGAGGGGACACCCGCACAGAGGATCACCTCCTCACCTGCTCAAAGGGATCCGATCTCCTCCCCGACAGGCACACCGACCTCTGGAAGCCCAGCCAAGGCAAGGGTCCATCTGGACTCTCCCGTGCTCCATGGGAAATCTACCGGAACCGTACAACAACCTGCAAATCTTTGCCAATCTGTCCCAACATACTCTTACCAGACGCCGGCAACTAAACAACATCACAAAATCCTTATGTAATAACAATATCCAGTACCAATAGATAGCACCATCCAAAATTTCAATTACTTAAAACAGCCAGAAACACGTTGTGACCTCAGAACAAAGTGGCCTACGCCTTCTTCAGGGATGGGGCATTATCCCAGACAGCGCTGACAGCACCCCGATGGAACAAAGTGGAGTTAGCTTCAGACGCTCAACCTCCCACCATCAAAAGAACAACATTCAGCACTGACAACACAATTCAAACACTGGAATTCGACTGTTAAGGCGATCATGCAGATGCTTGCCTTGCTCGGCCGAGTGAACTTTTTTCCCCCTACTTCTCATTCCTAGGCGCCAGTTGTGCCTGACACAAAGGAATACTTTTGAGTTTGGTTTAACGCCTTGTTTTCTTCCTTGCTCCTTGCTATTTGTCTGTCCAAATAGCTTCTATTGTTGTTGAGAAGCTGCAGGTTTAATCACTCCTGTTTCTTCAGTCAGAGACAAGCTGTCAACGAGTGTGATAACCTACTTCATCAAAGAAAGACACCTTTCAAGACTCCAGTCAACATAGTTTTGTTAAATACCTAACCAACCTTCCATATCTAACGAACAAGTCTACAATTAACCGACGGGCTAAACCATCCTGCTAAACGGAAATCTCTATGGAAATTAGTGGAGGAAACGAAATGCGACATTATATGTGTTCAGGAGACACATTATCACTCTAGTAACCCGCCGTTATGTACCAACAAAAGCTACAACACAATACTCACTGCTACCGCTCCACAAAAAAAGAAAGGCATCTTAATCGCAATAAAGAACTCACTGGACTTCCAATTACAGAATTGCATCAAGGATCCTGAAGGCCGCTATCTGATTGTGATAGAGAGTATAAACCGAGCAGTTTATACAATTGTCTCACTCTACGCACCCAATACACACCAACTGAGATTCATTCGGAGGCTTCACAAAAAGGTTCTAAAGGCCCAACAAGGAACGACAATTTAGTGTGGAGACTTCAATATAACCCCGGACCTCCCAAATTGATTCCACATCCACCCCTAACAGGGGCAAGGCTGCACTTAACCCTTGGCTCTATAAAGCACAACTGTACGACGCTTGGTGATGCCAACATGCCTGCAAAAAAGATTTCACATTTCTGTCACCAAAACACAATACGTACTCTCGTATTGACGTTTTCCTGCTGGATCAGTGGACACTGCAAAAGGTATCTGCGACTTCTATACTTCCAGCGATATGGTCTGATCATTCCCCAATTACAATCACAATTGAAGATCAAACTAAATCCGCAACTCCCTACATATGGAAGATGAATACACGCTTACTCCAAATGGAACCGTTGGTATCCACCCTTGCCGATGAACTTAAACACTTTTTTGTTACTAACAAAGACTCTGTGCCGGACCCACATGTAGTATGGGCAGCACACAAGGCAGTAGTACGGGGTTTGTGTATACAAGAAGGGGCTAGATACAAGAGGCAAAGGAGGCAGCAGGTTGAGGCAATCTTGGAAGAAATACAAAAATGTGACCTCGACAACATACGATCCCCATCTGACACCCTCAAAACAAACATTTTCAATTTAAGACTAAAATTAAGATCCCTGCTGATTGAGGATTTTGAAAAAACACAAAAGAGATTCAAAATGAATTTCTATGTCTTTGGCAACAAGCCAGGTAAATTACTGGCTTCACAAATCAGAGGCCGTCAACCAAAAACCCACATACCCTACTTACTCCACCCCACAACTAACCACAAACTCACTGACCCACAATTCATCGCTAATGCCTTCAGCACATTCTACTATAAATTATACAACCTGAGTAACAACACCGATACTCCCCAACCAGAGGATGACACCATTAAAGCATTCCTCGATTCAGTAAATCTCCCACACTTAACAACTGACCAATTAGACAATCTCAATGCTCCTTTCACCACATCTGAAATAGAGCATGCCATAGACTCTCTTACAAATAACAAAGCTCCTGGGCGGGATGGGTTCATAGGGGAGTATTACAAACAATTTAAACACCTTTCTCTCCCAAAATTTCCCTCCAATTTCCCTTCTCAATCATGACACTAAACTGTTCGCAAAAATCATAGCCTCCAGATTGCTCGACCTTCTCCCCAGTTTGATTCACCCCGACCAGTCGGGTTTCACCAAAGGCCGCCAATCATTGGATGCAACCCACAGAATGATTAATATCATACACCAAGCTGGGAGGAAGAGAGTGCCTTCTCTGCTTCTGTCTTTAGATGCAGAGAAAGCATTCCATAGGGTCCACTGGGGATACATGAAAGCGACCTTGCAAAAATTTGGCTTCCAGGGCTACATCCTGTCTGAAATCCTAGCACTATATTCTAATCCCTCAGCCCAAGTCCTTCACTCATCCATGATCTCTACTCCTTTCAAAATCACAAATGGTATGAGACAGGGCTGTCCCCTATCACCATTCATTTTTAGCATACTGATGGAACCACTGGCGGAAAAAATCAGATCAGCCCCCAACATTTCAGGTGTATCACTGGGCCATCAGGACCACAGAATAAACCTATTTGCGGACAATGTCATTCTTAGCCTTACTAACCCCTCAACTTCCCTGGCTTCGGTGGAACACATATTGGATTAATTTAGTAAAATATCATATTATAAGGTAAATACCACTAAATCTGTAATTCTGCCTATGGGGATCCCAAATTCCCAACAGAAAACGTTGGCAGCTCGTCACCCATATACTTGAGCAGAACGCTCAGTTTCGTACCTAGGAATCAAACTAACCAAAAATACCTCCTCCCTCTATCAGGAGAACTACGTGCCTCTCCTTCACAAGGTACCGGTAGATATCAACAACATCCACAAACCGTACTTTACATGGCTGGGTAGACTATCGGCATTTAAAATGGTTGTGCTACCCCAAATTTTATATATCTTTAGATCCCTACCCATTCCAGTCCCATCATCCTTCTTTACAGATATACAAAAAATAATAGGTAAACATGTCTGGCAAGCATCTAGAGCTAGAAGTTCACTAGCAAACTTAAACAACCACAAAATGACAGGAGGAGCAGGATACCCTCTCATAAAAGACTATTATTATGCTGCCATTCTGGCCCAAATCAAACCCTGGTTCATAACCAATATAACTAGTCCATGGCGGGACATGGAAGCCCTACAGATCCCAGGTAACGACCTGGTAGCATGGCTCTTCAGCAAACCATCCCTAATAAAACACAATTCTCCCCCTCGATATGTGTGACTCTTGAAGCCTTCCATATATGCAAGAAAAAGGTATCTAAATGTTCATCTCCCGCAATCGTTCCTGTGCCCTTTACTGTAGTGTCCTTCCTGATCTCAGGATTCCCGGTGAAATCCTGGACGGTAAAAGGCGTCTCGCACATATCAGACTTGTATGTGTGAGACTCCATCAAACCCTTCATGACCCTTACCCAAACCTATGACATATCTAAGAAGGACTATTTCAGATACACCCAGCTGTCCTACTGTTTATTGAGGAACCCCTACCTTCGTCTACACCTACACGGGGACATCGTAAACTACCTAACCAAACCGACTAGCAAAATTAAAGGCATCTCGTTATTCTACGGTCTTATAGGAAACAAAAACTCCTTTTCTAAACTTAAACCACTTTTAAATTGGGAAAGGGACTTGGGCAAAACCTTTTCCCCCTCTCAATGGATAACAGCCATCAAAACAACATATGGGGCATCTAGAGCCGCAAATATATGGGAACTTAGCCTGAAAGTGAATCTTAGGTGGTACATAACTCTTGTACAAATTACCAATTCTCCCCTAGTACTGATCCCACATGCTGGAGACAATGTGGGAGAGAGTGCAACTTACTACATATCATGTGGAAGTGTGATAAGCTTACCCAATTCTGGACTGAAGTGTTCCTGCTTATACACCAAATGACCAACATTCCTATGACTCCTACTCCGGAACTTGCCCTGCTCCACATAGGCTTTGACCAAATCCCCCACCAACACAAACTAATCACAACCCACATACTCCTAGCAGCCAAATTGGCGATCGCCAAATGTTGAAAAAATTTCGAACCACCCTCCCTCAAAGAGGTAACCACATTAGTTCGCCTACACAGCTTGTATGAACGAATGTTCGCACTATCCGAACACAATCTGTCCAAATATAACAAAAAATGGTCCACATGGTTAGATAAAGACAGGGTGATACCATGAAAAGTGTACTTTCCTTGTAACTATCTTTTAATGGTGTGGGTGTGTCTGTCCCCCTCTCCCTCGACACAGTATGTTCCCAGAAGGGGTGTCTGGAGGAGTGGGGCAGAAGTCTCGACCCACAAGCAATATATGACATGACCGTTAGTACTTAATTAAGCTTGTCAACTGTTATGCTTTCATCTCTGTTAAATGTTGCATATAGCACAATCTCTGACTATTCAATGTACATTAATTTAACATATCTGCACTTCTCTTTTTGTTATGTCGCAAAATCCAATAAAAATCATTTGGAAAAAAAAAACAGCACAGGAGGCTAAAGAGACAGTTTCCCAGTTGCAATCAGTTGATTTCAAGTTGTGAAAGTGTCCCATAGACAGCTGTGTGTCCGGCACCACTGGTTTTTTATAAACTACTAGTTTTGGGGGGGGGGGGGCGCCACCCGTGCACCCCTATTGACAAGCCTCCAATGGTGTCACATATGCAAATATTTCCTGCACCTCCAAAAATGTTCTGTACCTCATTTAATGCAAAAAATGCAACCAAGGATCTTACAATGGTGAAACAGAATATAAATGTAGTTAGGCTTTCTGTTTGCTAAGTTCATTAGTCAGGTATTCTGTCACTGGGGCTTTTGTTCACTTTTTTGTGTTTGATGATTGCTATGGGGGCATTTGTGTGTGCTCACTGGTGTCTTTAGGACACCCAGAGCCAGGCTCGACCCTGCTCCCCGCACAGCGCTAGGTCAAGATCAAGCTCAGGTGAGGGGGACTTCAGGGGAAGCTGCATGAAAAAGGTTTTTTTTTCTCCTTTCTGCATACAATGCAGGAAGGTAAAAAGAACGTCTGCTTTTACAACCACTTTAAGTGTATATAGTCTGCTCTTGGTTTCTGATTGTAGCCACACAGATTTGATCATCTCTGTTGCTGAATCCTGACATAATTATTTGCTTGTGTTTAGACACCAAACACTCTGTGTAGGAAATCCTGATGTAAAGGAACTTTCTTTTAACAAAAGTGGGGAAGGAAGTCCTGAAAAGGGGATTTTGTGAGTGGCTGCATCTTTAATGCTCTTACCATTGAATCTAAGCTTCACAATATAGATATTTATTATCCCATTTGGTATAGTATAAAGCTAGAATATGAGTGCCAGCACAAAAGAATGACCTTTAAGCATTTAAAGCAAAGGATTTGAATGAATTCCCTGTCATGGCAGCTGAATATGACTGAGCTGTCAGCAAATACTGGGATTTGGAAAAAGATAAATGTGGGAAGACTGTGAATAAGCCCTTGCGCTACTACATACAACGGTGAAAAGATGAAAAGTCAGCTGCTGCAATATCAGGTATTAGACACAATAATACTAAGGTTATGAAAAGTAAGTATGAATACTGCGCACTCTGACAATCAGGTAAATAAATAAAGATGCAATAAAACATACAAAAAAGCCTAAACGTGCTGTATAAACTCCCATTAGATATGTAAACATAAGTGCAGGTGAAACATATAAAAAACTGTGTCAAGTGTGACAAATGATGCGAGCAAAAAAAGGGCAGAAAATAGAGGTGGTGGACCATCTATACTTATATCTCTATGAACTACTTTTTCTTTTTATTATCATTTGTCACACTTGACACAGTTTTTTTTTTTTTTTTTTTCCAATAAGAATTTTATTAGAAATAATGGGTTACAAAGGTGGTACAGAGTAATGAAATATCGCCGGTAGGTAGCGTCTTACATCGGGAGACACAGTTTTTTATATGTTTCACCTGCACTTATGTTTACATATCTAATGGGAGTTTATACAGCACGTTTAGGCTTTTTTGTATGTTTTATTGCATCTTTATTTATTTACCTGATTGTCAGAGTGCGCAATATTCATACTTACTTTTCAAAATGTGGGAAGATTGCTGCTGGAACTGTAGACGTTTGTGTTTTCTGCTATATGGATGAGATAACAATCTATGGTGGATCAATGGACTATTGATATCTATTGATCTTTCATCACACCACAGAAAGGCTAATCCATGAATTATGCTAATTAGGATATCTATAGATATGCACCCTATGTTCAAGTTAGTTTTCACACATTGTTACAGACAATTATGTAGACTATGGATATCAGTCTTTCGTTTTGAACTCCAGCCAGATGTAAAAAAAAAAATCAATGACTGCAGTAATGTATATACAGTATTTAAAAAATGTTAATTTATTTTAAATGCAAGTAGCATAAGTACTTGAATTTGTCTTGATCACAGTTTCATAAATTCCTCTGTACATCAGCACTCAATTTGGTATATGAATGGATAGTACTGCCCAGAAAGAACTCTGGTTGAACATATGTGGACATTAAACATGCCAAGAGAAGATGAGGGCAGAGAGAGCAGAGGGATAACTTCATCATCATGGTTTTACCAATTTTCTTTTGTTAACCACTACAGCCCCGGAAGGATTTCCCAGTTTAGGACCAGAGCACTTTTTGCGATTCAGCACTGCATCACTTTAACTGACAATTGCGCGGTCATGCAATGTTGTACCGAAATAAAATTTGTGTCCTTTTTTCCCCACAAACAGAGATTTCTTTCGGTGGTATTTGATCATCTCTGCGTCATTTCTGATCACCGCTACGAACAAAAAAAGAGCAACAATTTTGCAACAAAAAAAATAACAATATTTCTTACTTTTTGCTAAAATACAAATACAAAAAAAAAATATAAAAAAAAATGTTTTCATCAGTTTTGGACGATTTATATTCTTCCTCATATTTTTGGTAAAAAAAAAATCGCAATTGGCATTTATTGATTTTGTTTGCGCAAAAGTTGCTGTGTTTATGAATGATGAGAATTAATTTATAGGGTTTTTATTTTCTACTAGTAATGGCGGTGATCTGTGATTTTTAGCAGTACTGCAATATTGCGGTGGACCATTTTGACACTTTTTTGGGACTATTGGCATTTATACAGTGATCAGTGCTATGAAAATGCACTGATTACTGTGTAAATGCCATTGGAAATTAAGGGGTTAATCTGGAGGGGGCGCTCTAAGGGTTAACTGTCTTCCCTCAGTGTGTTCTAACTGTATGGGAGCTGGGCAGCAGTGGGAGGGGAGTGATCACGGCTTCCATATACAGGAAATCTGTGATCACATCCCTTCCCCCTCTGTCAGAACGGAGATCCGTGTTTACATACACGGACCTCCGCTCTCTCACTGATGGTGAGCCATCGCGGGTAGCCAGCAGAGATCGAGTCTGCTCTACCCGCTCCCTGGCCCCCCGGAACACAGTGAGCATGCCTCCGGCGGTGCGCGTGCTCACAATACTCATTATCGTGGCCGCCATCAGGTGGCTGCGGTTTGTGATGACGAACCACTTCGCCGCTGTCAAGCCACGGCAGGCAGTTGGCAAGTGGTTAACTCAACAGGGTGGGTCCACAAAGTCGGTGTCGCACTGATTGAAACGGTGCCATTACCGGCAATAGGCTGCAACTTGTCATGCAAGTTGACCTGCCAAATCACATGACAAATCACTCCAATGTGAACTAGGGCTTAATGTAGCTATATTTGTTAAAACCTTGCACTCAAGTCCTTCCCAGTCAGAGTCCAAAGTCCAAAAACCCCTTCAAATAGGACAGGGGGCTCAATTTCTGAGCTGCTCTGTTAATTACCAAATACTGTGTGTCTGTTAGACTCTATATTGGAGATCTCCTCTTCATTTTTCTTTGAGAGCTTTTCACTATTTTCAACCTATTTTATTTTATTTTTTGTTCTGTGGTTAAAAAAAAGATACAGATAAGATAACCAGGAAAAAGTAACTCCATGCGTTAACAGTCCCACAACGTATGGATTTATTACAGCTTTTATAAAAAAAATAATGTGACATTTTAATTATTCTTTGATTAATTACAAGAAGTAAGCATGCTATAGGATTTTCTTGGAGTTTATTCATAAATAAAACTTTCGTAAAAAATGCATTATGTTAAATTAACTGAATTAATTAACTGGTTAAATTCACAGCTACTCTAGATATTCTCTAAACTGGCTCTTATCTTTAAATCCAATTAACACTAGAATAGTGACATACTAGATTCACAGAAGGAATTGCATCTTTACTTGAGGACCTGTACACATGTAAGCCAATGGGGAATTTTTTGCGTATGTTTCCAATGTCCTCTCAATGTTTTGCATTTACCTGCTCATCAAAATGATTAAATACAGTAGTATAGCTCATAATAAACAAGTGTTCAGGAAGTGTTTGTTTTGGTTAATATTCTGCAATGAAATGGTGACAGTCTGGCCCATATTCATGCCGCTGTTTATTTTCAATCCTCCCCAGAGCTAGTTACCTTTCAACAGGTCACTTTTTGTTAGAGATACAAACTTTAAGCATTGCTTATGTAAATTTGGCTAGGTACTTTATTTTTTAGTGAATTATAAGCTTTTACTTTGAAAAAAAGGTTGCCTTCCCTTTTTCCTGGAGCTCTACACCCATTGCATACCTAGGGGTTAATTTAGCTCCTAACTTTAACTTTTGGTACTCGACCAACTGCCCTCCCATGTTTAAAAAATTATTAGCAGACCTATCCTCATGGTCCAAACATGATTTCTCCTGACTAGGCCGTGTTAACTCTGTCAAAATGACACTTTTAACCTTTCTCCTATACCTCTTTAGATCACTACCGATCCCGATCAGGAAAACACAATTACTGCAATTTCAGTCTAAAATAATCAAGTTTATCTGGGGATCCAAAGGTAGTCAATGCTCTAAGGATGTACTTTTTAGGCTCAAAACACAAGGAGGCCTAGCCCTCCCCAACATACAGTGGTATTACCAGGCAGCACAATTGGCTTAGATCTCTATTGTCTATTCTTGTGGACCTAAACCAGATTGGCTTTTAATGGAATGATAAGCAGTTCCTCACCACACAATAGACTTCCTACTCTGGAGCCCTTCCAGGCTAAGACCTGTGATACTAGTCCACACCCTCTCTCATTCCCTGGCTCTCTGGGATTGCCTATAGAAACACCCCTCATTAATATCGGATTTCCAGGCCATTAGCACAATTGTTCCATAACCCAGACTTTCCCCCAGGTCTAAACATTCTCGCCTTTAAATGGTGGCTTAAATTGGTTGTAAACCTAGTTACACCACTTTTACCTACAGGTAAGCCTATAATAAGGCTTACCTGTAGGTACCGTGAATATCTCCTAAACTTGCACAGTTTAGGAGATATTCACAGTATACGCTTGTGCCAACGTCTTCGGTGCATGCGCACTGAAGGAATGACCTGCTTGTGCAATTTCTTCAGGGCCAGTGCCATGACCGGCGGCTCCCACCAATCACAGTTCCGGAGCCCGTAAACTCAGAAATAACTCTGGGAGACATGACGCCACTCACGGCAGTGTGCGGGGAACGCTGCAACAGCATCGATCTAAGGTAAGTATTTCATAATGAGCTAATATGCAATGCATACTAGCTCATTATGCCTTTGTCTTGCAGGTTTTTTTTCTGAGTTTACAATCACTTTAATAAGGGTTTATTCAGAATAGGACACTTTATTAATTTGACGGGCTCCCTCTCTGTCAGGTAATGCGTAAGCAGACTAGATATGCCCTCCTGGGAGCGGTATAGATTAGCCAAATTCTCACTTTCTTCAGTCCATATGGCCTAATAAACCCCCCTACCCTAACTTTGCTTTGATTATTGACCATATGTTTGCTCTCCTCTGTGGTTCTGAAGCTTGACCTTAGTGACAACTGGCAATAACCTTTAGCTATGATCCCTTCTAGGTTTCTGTTTGATCCTTCAGAACTATCCCTGTCCTGCCAAATTGTTAGATTGCTGATCCCCCTATCAGCCTTAGCTTTTCATTGTAAGGCTCCGGTTTCACTTCCCTGACTCTAATATATTGTACATAAGCTCTTAGGGTCACATGTATTTTAGTGCTTGCATGCATCCTCAAATGAGTGGTTATACTTCAATTAACTGAATAAAGAACCTCTTACAAAGGTTATGGAGCGTTTAAAAAAAAATAGGTATTAAAAGCCACAAGTGAAGATGTGTAGGCCAATACTAATGTTAAACAAGTCAGCAATTTATGTCTAGTATAAAAAAAAATAGGTATTAAAGCTGCATCTTGGCAAATGCTAAAATATCATCATATTACAGAGAACTTTGAGGTATCATTTATTTAAGAATATTTTTCAAAGAGCATAAAAATATGCCTCTTTACATTTTTGTTCCAGTTTGGTCTTTAAAAACACAGCATGACAGAAGTACCATCAGTCACCCTGGAGAAGATTCAAAGCTCTGCTTTGTCTCATTGTTCTCATGCCTGTAACTCATCTATGTCTGCTGTGTATTTCTAAGTCATGTGTGTTCACCATCCCCATATCTACTGTCCTCAGTATTATCTTTTTTTTAAATATTATGTTTAAATTTCTAATCATCTCACCAAGGTGCAGATGTAAGAGATGACACAATGAAGCCATCTTTAACTTCATTTAATTAATTTATTTGTGGAAGTCAGTGACACTTTCTTATGGAAAACTAAATGAATCATTCAGCAAATAAAAAAGAAAGTTAATCTCTCCTTTTTATTTTCAAAAGGCTTGATTAATTCCTTTCTTTTGTAGAGCCACAGATACAAATTATCTTATGGTTTTCAAAATGTCTTTTGATAGAGTGAAATGTTTGCCCTCAGGGGATCTTTGTTTTTTTTATGATGTTTATTTATTTATTTATTTTTAGTATTTTTTTCCCTTTTATTGGTTGAACTAGATAGTCTTTTTTTTCAACCAGACTAACTATGTAACTATATAATATGTGTCCAAGCACCAACAGACTCAGTCTAGGGAAAAACAACATCCTATATTCTTGCAACTGTACATATCAACAAAGTTTGCTTTTGGGAAATGGATAATAACCAAAAAAACAGCATACAGAGTCTTGAACGATAGTTAATTGTAGACACTCAAAAAAAAGGGGGGGGGGGAACTGTTGGACCCCAACTTTGAAATAAAATTCCATTGGTATTATAAAAGAGCATCTGCTGATGTGACTGGATGGAATGTGTTCTTAATGCCAAACAAAAAATAATGTCCATAATGGCCATACATCCAGGGGTGTGCTTCAACAAATAAGGCACAAGATTCCAATAGATAAATTAAATGTGTCTACTTTCTTAGCAATTAGGCTATGCAACCGCGTGTAAAAAAAAAAACAGGCACTTTTACATGTCTTCCCGGCAGCCCCACCGTGTTGAGTTGAGCTGAAACCATTAACCCAGTTAGGTTGCCAATCCAGCTAGGGGAAGTCTAGCATGCTGCAAGCTTAAGCTAATTGTGGGATGACAGAAAGCACCTCAGATCTCCAGGATAATGCATTTTGAGGTGGCAGCCTTTTTGTCAAGCCCTGGGATAGAGGCTGAGAAATCAATTTAAATAGGCCAGAGCCATAGGATGTGTACCCATTAACATGTCTTCAGGCTTGAAAAATGAGCAGTTGGCTCTGAAACATGTAGCCACACTCCCCACATTGCAGCCCTCCCAGGTGTGACATTACTTCCAGTTTTGCAACAACCATGCATTCCAGGATGGCTCCAGGACTTCTGGTTTAATTTCTGGTGTCTTACACAGCTCCTGACAACAGCATCTGCTTCCTGGCTCCTAAAGACACTGAGGCTCAGCAGCAAACTGCACTGGGTGGATTACATGGGTACGTCGCTGACCGGCAAGTGGTTAAACTGAATGGGTTATTTTAAAAGTAAGGGTTTACATATACTTTAATTCTATAATCGAAAACAAACTAGATCTTAAACTACTTCCAAGCGACATTTTAATGTACTAAGACTTCTTATATGAATTGTTGTTCTAAATTCTACTAGCGTATACCCAGCTTAAGAAGTATGAGAATTTTCAAGATTTTTGTGCACTAGACTGGAATGTGTCTTAACTAAATTTCTTGTACTCATCATTTCCTAGCAATCTTATCAGAAGTATAATGGTGTCACGCCCTGCAATGAGGAAGAGATCGGGATACGGGCGCAGTGACTGGCCCTCCCGATCATGTGACGGCTGTGTCCAATCACAGCCGTCACATTGTAAACAGAGACGAACGTCTCTGTGACAGTTCTCCCCCCGCCGAGCTCAGTGAGAGCTCAGTGCGGGGGGGGAGGGGGGAATCTACAGCTATGTGACAGCTCTCTGCATGATGATGATTTCATGCAGAAAGCTCTCACAGATTGCCCCCACACAGTGCACAAAGCACACTGATACCCCTGTCCCCATACACATAAGTGTCCCCATAAAACAGTCCCCAAAACATCTGTCCCCCATCACATCTGTCACCATACACAAAACATCTGTCACATCTGTCACAGTCCCCAAAACATCTGTATGTCCCCAAAACATCTGTCACAGTCCCCAAACATCTGTCTGTCCCCGTCACATCTGTCACAGTCCCCAAAACAGCTGTATGTCACCGTCACTTCTGTCACAGTCCCCATCACATCTGTCTGTCCGCCAACACCAAATAAACTCTGATTTGGGTTATTTTTACCAAAGAAATATAGCAGTATCATTTTTGGTCAAAATTTATGAAGAGAAATTACTTATTTGCAAAATTTTATAAGAGAAACTAAGAAAAATGCATTGTTTTTGAAAATTTTCAGTCTTTTTTTAATTTATAGCGCAAAAAATAAAAAACCCAGGGGTGATTAAATACCACCAAAAGAAAGCTCTATTTGTGTGAAAAAAATGATAAAAATTTCATATGGGTACAGTGTCGCATGACCGCGCAATTGTCATTCAAACTGCAACAGCGCTGAAAGCTGAAAATTGGTGCCGGAAGGAAGGGGGTTTAAGTGCCCAGTATTGAAGTGGTTAAGAAGGGATAAAGGTTGATTGTAATGGCTAACCTATTCTGCTTTTAGTGGTTAATCTATAAATCTCTACATTTATTACAATACAACAAATATTGAAGAGCAAGCATTAAAATATCACAGAAATTAGGTTAACACAGCAATAATTAATTTACTTTACACCCACTAACAAGACACTACAACCCCCTATAGCCTTAGTCATAGGAAATGCAGTTATCACTTTTAGGAGAAAAGAAAAAAAAGACATCAGTGTATATTTAGTATACCTCTAAATATTTATACTAAAGTGAAAATAAACGCTACCTTTAAAAGACAAGTTTCCATTCCTTTTGTTTTCATTTTCTAGTTTAGAAATGATGAAAAGCCTTTCAAGGATTCTGTTGGAATAGTATAATTCAATATGACTTCAAAAAGTATACATCAATATTTCTCTAATCAGAGTTAAGTGGAGTAAAAGAGATAGAGCAAAACAACAGCAACATAAAAAATAAAAGCAGTGAAGTGGGCCAAGCTGGAACACAATTTTAATTCTTACAGCCATGGATTTAAAGCAGAAGAAGCAACGGTCCATATCAAACTTAAAATGAATGCTGCTTCCAAGATAAAATACAAAATCAGACAATCCCAGGACAACCCACACCATCAGATCCCAGGGCCATTGGAGGATACTGCAAATGGTTTTAAAAAAATGTAAAAAAAAAATCAACAATAGAATATTTCAATGGAAACCAATCTTTTTTTATATGAATTAAGTATCTCACAAAAGTGAGTACATCCCTCACAGCTTTGTAAATATTTTATTATATCTTTTCATGTCACAACCCTGAAGAAATGGCACTTTGCTACAATGTAAAGTAGTGAGTGTACAGCTTGTATAACAGTGTAAATTTGCTGTCCCCTCAAACTGTAAAGTTCGGGTCCGTACCGAACTTTTGGGTGCCCGGGACCCGGACCCGGACCCAAACCCTTTTCAAAAAAAGTCCGGGTTCGGGTCCGGGGTTCTGGTAATTTTACTAAAAGTTCTGAAAATTGCTGTAAAAAAGTCCTGGAAAGTCCTAGAAGTCTGCAAAAGGAAGGAAAATGGGGGAAGGGTGGGACAAGTGCCCTACAAAGAAATGGGGACAGGGAAATAACTTTAAATATTTGAAAAAAAATAAAAACATAAAAAAATCAAAATGGAGGTGGATGTGGACCATCTTCAAACTGTGTGTGAAAAGTATTAATTAACGGTAGAAGCCATATCACTGTTCTGAAATCATCTTCAAACTGTGTGAAAAAAGTATAAATTAGCCGGGAGAACCCATATCACTGTTCTACAATCATCTGGAAACTGTGTGTTAAACTTAAACTAAAACCGGGAGAACCCATATCACTGTTCTAAAATCATCCGGAAACTGTGTGTTAAACTTAAACTAAAACCGGAGAACCCATATCACTGTTCTAAAATCATCTGGAAACTGTGTGTTAAACTTAAACTAAAACCGGGAGAACACATATCACTGTTCTAAAATCATCTGGAAACTGTGTGTTAAACTTAAACTAAAACCGGGAGAACCCATATCACTGTTCTACAATCATCTGGAAACTGTGTGTCAAACTATAGCAGAGCGAAGCCATATCCCTGTTCTAAAATCATCTAAAAACTGTGTGTGAAAATATAGCAGAGAAAAGCCATATCCCTACCGAAAAGAGACGATATAAAAGTGTGTGTCAAAAATCTACTAAAATCTTGTCCCTATACC
>BLSH010302467.1:165545-211225 GCA_018402905.1 Glandirana rugosa | reverse complement strand
ATAAAGTGAACATCATAAAAAAAAAAAAGAAACCACAAAAAGGAATAAATGGGATTTTAAGGTGCCAAGACAATTAATATTAGAAAATATTTTTCTATAAAATTACATATTTTATTAGAACCATGTAAAAGAGCACATGATACAGAAATGCACAAAAAGTTAAAAACAATTCATCTGTGAATCATATGGCATAGTTGTAGGTGTACGCTCTACATGTTTCGCCATCTTTGGCTTCTTCAGGAGTCTCTGACACCATATGCCTACTTATCACTAGAAAGAATGAAGAATAGATATACATAAGTCAACAATATAAACCTTTAAGAAAAAATGTATATAGTAACCTGAGTTTTGTGCTCAAAATACTACAAGTGAAATATGAACAAAAATTAAACATTTCCTTAGATTACATACAAAACATTAACATTGGTCATCCTGTAAGAGCCCCAGGCCTCACCTCCAGTTCACAGCAATAGACTTGTGCATGGCTAAAAAATTTGCTTTTTTAGTTTTTTGGAAATTCGGAAATTCAAAAAAATTCGGAATTCGGAAATTAAAAAATTCGGGAATCCGAAATTCCGAAATTTGCGGTAATTCGGCAATTGCGGTAATTGGGAAATTTGCGGTAATTCAGCAATTGTGGTAATTCGGAAATTCAGAAATTCTGAAATTCACGGTAATTCGGTAACTCGGAAATTCGGCAATCGGAACAGCCGAAAATCTGAAATTCAGAAATCCGAAAATTCAAAAATAACTAAGAACATTTGAAATAATAACTAACTAATAACTATTAAATTATAGGTATTTGAATTTCCTTGAAAGTTTGGCTGTTAGTGAACTTAAATATGAAATTTATCACTAATAGCCATATTTTCAAGAAAATTCCAATACCTATAATTTAATAGGTATTTATTATTATTTCAAATGTTTTTCTTATTTACGAATTTCGGAAATAAGGAAGATCATTTGAAATAATAAGTTATTAATGTATTATTTTAACTTATTTAAATAATAATAAGCTATTATTATTTCAAATGTTCTTACTTATTTCCAGAATTTGGGAAATTCAGAAATAAGGAAGAACATTTGAAATAATAAGTTATTAATTTATTTTTTTAACTTATTATAAATTATAATAAGCTATTATTATTTCAAATGTTCTTCCTTATTTCCGACTTTTGCAGTGTGTGACTGTACGTATACATACATACATACATTATGCATATGTACAGTCACACACAAGTCGGAAATAAGGAAGAACATTTGAAATAATAATAGCTTATTATAATGTATAATAAGTTCAAATAATAAATTAATAACTTATTATTTCAAATGTTCTTCCTTATTTCTGAATTTCTGAAATTCTGGAAATAAGAAAAAATATTTGAAATAATAATAGCTTATTATTATTTATAATAAGTTAAAATAATAAATTAATAACTTATTATTTCAAATGTTCTTCCTTATTTCCAAAATTCGGAAATAAGAAAGAACGTTTGAAATAATAATAAATAACTATTAAATTATAGGCATTGAAATTTCCTTGAAAGTTTGGCTGTTAGTAAACTTAAATATGAAATTTATCACTAATAGCCATATTTTCAAGAAAATTCCAATACCTATAATTTAATAGGTATTTATTATTATTTCAAATGCTTTTGTTATTTCCGAATTTCGGAAATAAGGAAGATCATTTGAAATAATTCATTTATTATTTTAACTTATTATAAATTATAATAAGCTATCATTATTTCAAATGTTCTTCCTTATTTCCGACTTTTGCAGTGTGTGACTGTACATTTACATACATACATACAGTATGCATATGTACAGTCACACACAAGTCGGAAATAAGGAAGAACATTTGAAATAATAATAGCTTATTTTAATTTATAATAAGTTAAAATAATAAATGAATAACCTATTATTTCAAATGTTCCTTCTTATTTCAGAATTTCGGAAATAAGAGAGAACATTTGAAATAATAATAGCTTATTATTTTATTATTATTATTATACAGTATTTATATAGCGCCGACAGTTTGCGCAGCGCTTTACAATATTAGGGCAGACAGTACAATACAATACAATTCAATACAGGAGGAATCAGAGGGCCCTGCTCGGTAGAGCTTACAATCTAGGAGGGAGGGTTAAATGATACAAGAGGGAAATAACTGTGGGGGGAGGGGTTGATTGAGAATAAAAAAGTGCAGTTGTTAGGTGGCGGCAGGATAGGCTTCCCTGAAGAGAAAAGTTTTCAGGGATCGCCTAAAGGTGGATAGATTTGGGGACAGTCTGACAGATTGGGGTAGGGAGTTCCAGAGGATGGGAGCGGCTCGGGAGAAGTCTTGGAGGTGAGTATGAGAGGAGGTGATGAGGGAGCTGGAGAGCAGGAGGTCTTGAGAGGAGCGAAGAGGACGATTAGGTTGGTATTTTGAGACTAGGTTGGTGATGTAGCTGGGAGCAGAGTTGTGGATGGCTTTGTAGCTCATGGTTAGTATTTTGAACTTAATTCGTTGGGCGAGTGGCAGCCAATGGAGGGATTGGCAGAGAGGGGTGGCAGGCGCTGAACGGTTTGTAAGGTGGATAAGTCTGGCAGCGGCATTCATGATGGACTGGAGGGGGGATAGTCTATTTAAAGGTAGGCCAGTGAGGAGGGAGTTGCAATAGTCGAGGCGAGAGATGACCAGGGAGTGAATCAGGAACTATGTGGTTTCATTGGTTAGGAAGGGACGTATTTTAGAGATGTATTATTATGTATTATTATAATTTATAATAAGTTAAAATAATAAATGAATAACTTAATATTTCAAACTTTCTTGCTTATTTCCAAATTTCCGAAATTCGGAAATAAGAAAGCATATCTAAAATAATAATAAATAACTATTAAATTATAGGTATTGGAATTTTCTTGAAAGTATGACTATTAGTGATAAATTTCATATTTAAGTTCACTAACAGCCAAACTTTCAAGGAAATTCCAATACCTATAATGTAATAGTTATTAGTTAGTTATTATTTCAAATATTCTTAGCTTTTTTAAATTTTCGGATTTCCGAATTTCTGAATTTCAGATTTTCAGCTGTTCCGATTGCCGAATTACTGCGAATTTCCGAATTTCTGCAATTGCCGAATTACCATGAATTTCCAAATTACCGCAATTGCTGAATTACCAAATTTCCGAATTACCTCAATTGCCGGATTACCGTGAATTTCTGGAATTTCCGAATTACCGTAATTGCCGAATTACTGGAAAAAGAAAAATTCGGAAAAATTTGGAAATTGAAAATGCGGAATTCGTCCGAATTGCTGAATTTTGCAAAATTCGGTAAAAACTGAATTTGGACCGAAACAAATTGCACAAGCCTGAATATTGGAAAACAGGGACTATGCAGACACGGCTGTCAGTAATGATCCAAGGGGCATTTGACAATCACAGGAGAGGTACAACCACTGATGGAGAAGGAATATATTAATTTCGTTTTAGTTAAATTATAAACCATAGGCTCCCCAATCTCACCATTGTTTTCATAATTCACTGTTAGATATGACAAAGGGACACAAAAGGAATATGACCCACCTTGATAGTTCCTCGGGTGGATGACTCCTTCTAAAACCAAATTCAAATCAGAGAGTGGGTGCTCCTGTGCCCAAAACCTGCATATATAAGGATTTTTATTGTTTTAGGCTCCAGCAGTTACATCAAAGTTATGTATCATATTTCTGTTTTATTATTAATGTAGTCTCACCTCAGCTATTGCTCTGTGGGTAAGATGTCATAGATATCATAAAACGGGCACTTCAGACCCCCAGGGATGATTTATAACAAAACAAGCCAAAAGGTAAGTATTCATGCACCTATGAATTATATAACAAAGGTTAATTTGTTTAGCAGTTGCAACTGCTGGAACAAACAAAGATATTGTTTTAAAGATATGGGTTCTCACCCCAAAAGTTTGCTCTATGGGTAAGACCCAGAGGATGGAAGTAGCACGCCTCAATTCAATTGGATATTAATTGCTCCAGCTCTGGCAGCCACAGCACTGCTGCAATGGAGACTGTGAAAAATTAGGCAATGTAATTACCATGAGGCAGACTATTTAAGCTGTTAAGTGAGACATAGGTTCAATATATACCTTTTACTGTGGGATATCAATATGTCCATCCATCAGGGTCAGCAGCCATGTTGCTGGCTGCTAACCACCCGGGATTTAAATACCCCTCCGAACAGAGCAGCGTTTGACATCCCTGCCCTGTCCATGGACGCTCATTGGATGTCAACATGAGATAGACTGTCCAATAAGCGATCATCCATTAGTGCCTCAGCTGCGTGATCCCTCTGCTCAGGGCATGCGCAATGCACAATGCGCATGTGCGGAATAAAGAGCCAGTGCACACTCGTGAAGCAACGGTGGCCATATTAAAAAATTCTAACACAGGATAGAGTCGGCGAAGACAGTGGGATCAGCCTTCCCACCCACCTGTGTGTACATGAGGCTGGAGTAAGCATCTTAAAAAATCCCTCCCATTGCTCAACAATGTGTGAGCAAAGGAAAGATAGATGCCTGTCGGCAATCACAAATGAGTCCCCTTAAAGCAAGTAGGAAATAATAGCAGCCATATGTAAATACATAGGCCCTGAAAATAAAGGGATTGAGTCACCTGCAGTCTTTTTTTTTTTTATAATCAAGTTTTATTCAGATTTCACAAAATGCAGTATATAAAATGCGACAATACAGCAAGAAATAGAAAATTGACAGTACAAAACAATCACATCAGAAAAGCAGGGAAAGAAAATAAATAAATTAGATAAAATAAAATACAAAAACGAGTCCAGGTCAAAAGGGGGGTAGCTATACCCCACTGCTAACCTGGGGGAAAGAAAGCTCCCACTGAGATGCAGGGCATGCAGGGCCAGTAATACAATACAATATGGTTGCAAACAAGGTCCAACAGCAGGGACATACATAAGTCTATAACGACAGACGCCAACCTGGGCTCCCCCCATGCCATCAGCAAGTTGGGCGCCATAAGGGGGGAAGGCGGGTCCGGGAAAGACACAGCCCATACATAATTCCCCCAGGCCTCTTCTAGACCAGGGGGAGAATAAGCCAGCCCTGCATCGGAAACAACCCACACCCCTGTCATATTACAATATAGAGGGGGCAAAACCCCAAGAGGGGTAGGAAAGAAAATAAAATAAAAATAAAATAAAAAGGGGAGAGGGAGGTAAGATAGGGTAGTTAAGGAGACGGAGGAAGGATAACACCAGATCAATAATTATCACCAGGCATGCCTTCAAAAAACATCAGAGGGGTCTATCCCATAGAAAAAAGGGGGGAGAACCCCACACCTGGGTCGCATGGGTCCACGTGGGTCACACTCAGGGAGGCTCACAAGCCAGATGGCGTTTCCTGGCTACTCATTGGAATCTCAGGTGAGTAATATTGCCAACCAGCCCAGATATCTCTGAAACTATCATAGTTGTCTCTGGCCCTAGCAATCCACCTCTCCGCTTCCATGATAGTATCTACCTCCCTTTTCCAATCCTGAAGGGTCGGGCACCTGGACTGCTTCCAAAACCTCGGTATGAGTGCCTTAGCCACATTTAGCAGATGAGGGATCACACTGCGTTTATATAGTTTGAAGGAGGCTGACATACCGTGGAATAGGAAATGCAACGGGGTACATTCGATATTCCGCAAAGTCAGTTTGCGGATCCAAGGGGTAATGGCCTCCCAAAAATCCTTGATCATAGGGCACGTCCACCAAATGTGGAGGAACGAACCTTGCTGGCCACACCCCCTCCAACACCGCTTATCAGCGGATGGAAACATCTGGGCCAGCCTGGACGGGGTTCTGTACCACCTAGCTAGGAATTTGAATGAGGTTTCCTGAATCCGGGAGGACAATGAGGACGAGTGGGTGAATCTAATCAACCGATATATCTGAGGTGGTGTGAGTTCCAACCCCAACTCCCTCTCCCACTCTCTAATATAGTATGGTGTTCCCATGTCCAAGGAATCCAAAATGAGCCCATACATCTGCGACAGCAGATGCCTAGGCTCCATCAGGTCCACACAGAGGGATTCAAATTCAGTAAGTGAATGATACGGTCTTAGCCCCGGGTCCAACGACTGAAATAAGCTATCCAGTTGCCTATACCTCCAGGCCGCAAAGGGTATAGTCCCCATTTGTGCCCGCAAAGATGACAGTGGCAATAGCCTCCCCTCAGGGGCAAACCGTGTGCATTGATACTTCCTGTCAGGGACCCAGGAGCCAAAGGAGCCCCTCTCCTCTCCTGGAGCAAACCACGGGTAACCAACCAGTGGCGCCAAAGGAGAGGTGGGGGAGCAAATTTACCATCTGCATTCAACCTGCCCCAAGTAGTGAGGGTTGCAGTGGTCAGGGGAGAAGTCCAGTCCGACAGTCCTCTAGAAAGGCGGGGCACCCAAGGGGCGCCTGCAAGATCTCTACCCACCATAGTCTTCTCCAGGCTGACCCAGATCTTGGTCCCACCATCGTGATTCCAATTTAGAATACGGACCAAGGCCATGGCTTTGTAGTAGATGGCTACGTCAGGAAGGCCAAGCCCACTGCATCGCTTATTCCTTCTCAAAAGATCATAAGCCAAACGGGGATGCTTGTTCTGCCAGACAAATAATTGGAAGCATCTGCGCAACCTCCGGAAGAAGACCCTGGGAAGGGAGATAGGGTCAGTGTATAGAAGATAGATTATACGGGGCAGAATAATCATCTTAAGGGTACTGATGCGCCCAAACCAGGTCAGGGGGTTGTCTTTCCAGAACTGGAGGTCCTTCTCTATATTGGTCAGCAATTTGCCAAAGTTAAGGTCATAGAGCATCGCCTGATCGGGGGAGATATGCGTATCCAAATATGGGAGAGAACCCTTACACCACTTGAAGGGGAAGGCCTGAACCAGGGATACCATCAAAGAGGTAGGGACATTGATCGGTAGGAGCTCGGATTTGTCAAAGTTGATCTTATAGTTTGACATTAAACCAAACTCCTGAACCTCACCCATCACGACCGGCAGCGTAACCAAAGGGTTGGATAGATAGAACAATAGATTGTCCGCATATGTGGGACCTTGTGTTCCCGAGAGCCTATCACCATTCCCTTAATATCAGGATTAGCCCTCACCCGGCAAAGAAAGGGCTCGAGCACCAGGGCAAAGAGCAGTGAAGATAGGTTGCACCCCTGCCTAGTCCCGTTGCCCTTGCCGAATTATTGGCATATAATGAGCCAATCCAACCAGGCATGAGGTCCCCCAGCCCCATCTCCCAAAGCACAGACAACAGATAGGGCCAATAGACCCTCTCAAAGGCCTTCTCGGTGTCCATCGAGATGACCACGCAAGGGCTCCGAGAAGGGCCATACTTCGCCTAATGCCGGATATGGAGGGCCCTAATGGTGTTGTCCCGGGCCTCACGGCCCAACATGAAGCCAGTTTGGTCCGGGTGGATCAGGGCCGTCACATGTTCTTGCAGGCGAAGGGCCAATAATTTGGCCAAAAGTTTAGTGTCAGCGTTCAACAGGGAGATGGGGCGGTAGTTAGAGCACAGCTGGGGGTCCCTACCGGGCTTGGGCAAAACCACAATGTGCGCCATCAAAGCCTCAGGAGGCAAAGATGAGGAGGGGCCGAGGGAGTTGAAGTAGTCGCACAGCGGGTTCTCGAGCAGCGGAAGAAAGGCTTTGTAATATGCATTGGAAAAGCCGTCCGGGCCCGGACTCTTCCCGGCCGGGAGAGCAGCCACCGCAGCCCGAAGTTCATCCACTGTGAAAGGACCCTCCAACTCCTCCAGCACCTCCGGGGGAAGAGGAGGGAATCCCGATCCCTTTACATAAGCCCGCAAGATTTGGGACTGCTCCTGCAGGTCAGCCACCGGCCATGATGGAGGAAGGTTATATAAGGTCTCGTAGTAGCGCCTAAACTCAGACACAATGTCCCTAGAATTAACAAGGGCAATACCTCTAGCTGATAGATTGTGGACGTGTTTCAGAGCCTGTTGCCGCTTTAACTGCCTTGCTAACAGCCTCCCGCACTTGTTACCTTGTTTGTAGAAACGATGCGCATAAAATCTCAGTTTATATCTTGCCCTACGGTCCAGGCACTGGACGAGTTCCGATCGCAAAGTTGATCCGCAGCCCCAGGGGAAAGGGACACCTTGTGGTTGGTCTCAAGGTCATGAATTCGGTCGAGAAGACTCGTCAGTTCTTTCTGCTTATCCTTCTTAAGGCGAGATCCTTGGGAGATCAACTCCCCTCGAATCACCGCCTTATGGTCTTCCCACACTGCTCGATGTGACACTTCGCCTGGCTGATTAAGGTCAAAATAATTATTCAGGGACATCACCACTGCCTCCCTGACCCCCACATCATCCAGCAGGGCCTCGTTCAGTCTCCATGAACGAACCCCTGTTGAACAACGGACCCGCTCAGTCGTATAAAAACTGGAGCATGGTCCGAGATGGTGATACTACCAATTGAGGCATCTGTCACTGCACTAAGGTAGTACTGGTCCACTAAGATCAAGTCCAACCGGGAGTATACAGCATGTGTCTTGGAATAGTAGCTGTAGTCTTTAACGGTCGGGTTCCGGGCACGCCAGATGTCCACCAAATGGAGGGAACGCAAAGAACGTTTAATGTGGCGAAGAGCTCTAAAGGAGAACACCGATCTCCCTGATGAGGTATCCAGGTCAGGGTTCAGGGGGAGATTGAAGTCACCGCCCAACACCAACACTCCTTCCCTCACGTCCTCAATCGTTTTACAGATGGATGAGATAAACTGTGTGGTTCGTAGGTTGGGGGCGTAGACATTAAAAAACGTGTACATCTGACCCTCAATCCTACCCTTGACAATCAGGTAACGACGGTCTGGGTCTGAAAAACTGTTTACCAGAGAGAATGAGCAAGATTTCTTAATTGCTATAGTGACTCCTCTGGCCTTAGGAATGGGGGAGGGACTATGAAACCATTGGTTGAACTTGGCCAGAGGCATACAAGGGGTAGATTTAGAGGTAAAGTGTGTCTCTTGTAGGAAGAGAATGTCTGGTGTCTTATGACGCAATTCCTGCCAAAGCCTACCCCTCTTAGCAGGGCCACATAGGCCCCTAACATTGTAGGACATTAGAAACAGAGACCCAGGCATGGTGGCAATTGAGCAATATCAATCATACTCAAATATATAGAGCCTAAACCCCCAAGTGCGACCCAGACCCACGTGGAGCCATACCTGCTGTAGATCCTGTCCCTCCAACCCCCGCCTCCGTCTCCGTCAAAATGGGCAACCTCGACCCCTTTGTAGGAAGTAAAAAACCTGAGGAATAAAGAAAAAAAGGGGAAAACATAACAAAAACAAGAACACACATAAGCAACAATAAACAAAGAGATAAATCGTAAACCACAGTCCCCAACTCTAGTCGGGGGAAAGTCTAACCACCGGGCGTTTGCTCAGCGGAGGGAAGGGAACCCACCACCAAGCAAACCCCTGGAGAACCGTGAAAACACAGTTGAACATTCCCCATGTTGTGGGGGTACCTACAGGGGGGTAAGTGACTGTCCGCCCGGGAGCGACCGACTAAGGCCACCTAGGCAATGGAATAAGAAAAATGATACTCAAGAAATAAACATGTTGGCAACACATCCTTAACAAGCTAAACTGTCCCTTCGGTTCCAGGTACTGCACTGCTGAACTGAGAGGGGGGAGGCTACCTTAGTCCAGCGGTGTGACATGGGAGATAAACCCCCTAACGCGGAAAGACCGCAGAGTCCAGGCAAGGAGCCAACCCCACCCCAGTACCGATGGATCCATTAGCAGCAGGTAGGAGCCCGTCAAAGAGGTCAGGCACAGGAACCAAGAGTAAGGAGCCCAAAGGGATGAACCCAGTCTTGTCTAGCAAAAACCATCAGATAACCTCAGACCTCCAAGTAGCTAGGCCACAGTCTCACTCTGGTTACGTCTCCTCTGCCGTTTCCTCCGGCGGGAGGAGGTCTGGACCGAGGACCACCTGTCTGGATGCTGAGGTAGAGGGATGGGGTTGTTCAACCTCCAGTCAGGGAAGTCCACTGGAGGGAGATCCAGAGACTCCAGGAAGGATTGCAGGTCATCTTTGTTATGAAGCGAGGCAGATCTTCCCCCTTTCGTCGCGTAAGCCGGAATGGGAAGCCCCAGCGGTATGTTGCGCCATGCAATCGCAGGGCCTCCAGTACTGGCCTCACGGCTCTGCGCTGCATCAAAGTGCGCCTGGATAAATCAGGAAACAGGGTGATCTGCGCTCCATCAAAGTCAATTGAAGGAGTGTTCCGAGCAGGCCTCATGATGGCCTCTTTCAAGGGGTATCTAAGCAGCTTGCAAATGACGTCCCGCGGTTTGTCCACGTCCTGGGGAGGGGCATGAGGGCACGGTGGACCCTCTCTATCTCTATGTCCTCCGGGGCTGCAGACCCAAGGATTTGGCGAAAGAGACCAGTCACAGAGGGGAGAAGATTGGTTGAACGCATGGCTTCAGGGAGCCCACGAATGCGGATGTTTTGGCGTCTGCTCCTGTTCTCCTGGTCGTCCAACTGATAAAGGAGGCTGTTGATAGCTGTGCTGTGGTACTGGGCAGTGTCTCGGAGCGATGATAAGGTAAGCATAATGTCCTCCTGGCCACTCTCCACTGCTTCCACCCGGTGCCCAATAGCCATTGTCTCTTCCCTAAGCTCATCCACTGCCTTCTTGCAGGGGAGCTCAACTGCTGTTGTTAGCCTCTGGATGTCATCCTTCGTCGGGAGGGCCTTAATGTGAGCCCGGAGGTCCCAGACTCCCTCCAACCCATCCAGCTCTGAAGCTTGTGAGGCCTGCCCCATGTAGCGAGGGGACGAGGATGGGCTGCACCCCCTTACCTGCGGTGTAGCGGAGGGTCCGGGGGAGTCACCACCTGAGAGTTGAGCAGGTCGTGCTGGCTGCTTGGTTGCGGCCTTGTCCGCCGCCATCTTGGACGTGGACCGCGTGGATGGAGTCTGCAGGCCGAAGAAAGAATGAAGCCCTCCGGTCACAGCACGGCCACCACTCGGGGGTTGGAAGGATGTGCGGCGTTGGGCGGGCATCTGGAGATGTCTGAGACACGGCTGCTGGAGATTGCCAATGATTGCAGGCCCGCGGCTGTCGGAGCTCACCACTCGTGCGTCTTCACTCCATGACGGCCAGGCCCCGCCCCCCCACCTGCAGTCTTTTACTGTTAACCTGCAGGCTGACACCTTTGATAAAAAAAAACATTTATTATATCTCAGACAAACAGCAGAGCATTTATTAAATCTCTGACCAATTCTATTCCATTTGCAACTCATTTCTTTTTGTATATCTGTATTTTGTACATATAGCTAAAATGGGGCAAATAGGAACAGGAATAGTCATTATCAACACCTGATCTGATGGATCAGAGACAGTAGCAATAAAAATATACAATCATCATAAATCATTTACTCCGGCAAGATAATCTTATCATAGAGAAAAAAGGACCAGCATCCGTATGATTGCCTGCCAATACCTGTGGAGCTACACTGAGCCCATAGTTCCCAGCCTTCCTCCTGATAAATACAGAGTGACGACTAGACAGGGACCACCCACATAAATGACCAATGCTTACAAAGACAAAACAAAATACATGAATAAACAAAATAAATAGATGCACGAGAATGCTAGAGATCCCCCATTGGAACCAGTTAGAAGGCCTAATGGCCCCTCTAATTTCTCTACTCCATACCCCCTATGGTGCCACCCTTCCCATCTAGGGAGGCATCATAAGAAAGGCTTGAAGCTAAGAGCCTCCTTCAATCCAGGGTACTTTGGGGCCGATAGGCTAAAAATCCATGTGGCTTCTCTTTGAAGAAGCATTTTGTCCACATCACCTCCCCCATCGTCCCTAAGGGAAAAACTAATATAGGAGTCATTGAACTGCTGATACAAGCCCATATGGCAGCTGATTGGACTCTCAAACTTCTTTGCATTAACTAATGTTGGTTTTTCCTAAGTAAAAAACAGCACACTGACATTCCATATAACACACCACTTCAATGGATTGACAGGCTGCAAAGAAATTCGGTCTGTATATCTGACCATTAGGTAAATTTTATCTGTTTGACCTTCCACACATACTGGCAAAAATTGCAACTGCCACAAGGGGCATTGCCTACCCAATCCAAAGATTTCTTTAGACGTCTTGGGTCGTAGTGCCTGTGGATCAGCTGGTCTCTTAGGGACCTAGATCGTCGGAATGTTATTTCAGGATATTGTTTCAGGTGTTTGCTGACAGTGTCATCTCCCATCAGCACATACCAATGTTTTTGCAAAATTTCTCTTACTTGTTGATGCTGGCCTGAGTATCTAGTGATTAGTCTAACATTTGAGTTTTCTTTTTTATTTTTGTTACCGTGCAACAATGTCTGTCTCTGTTGGCCATTCGCTCTTTGGTAGGTCCTCTTTAGGATGCATCGACTACATCCCCTCTCAAGTAGGCGCACCTGTAGGACTTTGGCCTCAGATTCAAATTCCTCCTGTCTGGAGCAATTACGTTTCAGACATAGGTACTGACTATAAGGGATACTAGAGACCAAGGGCACCGGATGCGAGCTCCTGCCATTGAGGATAGTATTTCCTGATGATGGTTTTCTATAGAGAGTAGATCCCAATTTGCCTTCATCATCAACAAAAATTGTTATATCCAAGAAGTTCACAGATTGTTGATGGTTGATGTGAAGTACTGGTAAAATTTAAATTGAAAGTTTTATTTTCCAGACTGGTCAGAAAGGAGGCCAATTCCTCTGAACTGAATGCTCTAGAGCTAGCCTTTTTTTCTTCGTTTATTATGGTGTTTATAAACTAATACTGCAGCAGCTAGCCTTTTTTTCTTCCTTTGTTCGGTGGTCACTTACCATTACATTAGTCTAGCACTGACTAACTGTCAATAGCTGTACATAAGAGATACGGATCTTCACACAAATAGAGTGGTAGCGCAGAAGACTTCCACACACTTCAATTCCTCTGAACTACCAGTCCAGAGCATAAAGATATTGTCAATGAATCTTTTCCAGAGGGCTACCTTTTCTAGGTACTTTTGTAGATCCTCTCTAGACATCAGATCCTGCTCCCACCCCCCCAGGTACAGGTTTGTGTATAATGGGGCACAACTAGGTGAATATCCTTTATCAATTCAAATTTATAAATTTTTGCTGTGGGACAAAAAGTCAGCACCTCAATTTGTGTCACGCACCTGGTGGTGGAATCTGTCTTGTGCAACCACTCTTGCGGCCCTGGTTTGAGGGTCCACGGTAGAGCAAACAGGGAGCCCAGGAGCTCAGGGGGGCACGAGAGCTGGACAGGATCCCTGGTGGTGATATGGATGGTCCAGTGAAGCTCGTGCATATAGTGGATGGTCGTACAGGCCGGGTCGGTAGCAGGCGGGCAATGCGGTACAAAGGGTTCAGGCAGAGGGGTCATCAGATGCAGGCAGGGTCATCAACAGGCTGGCAGAGAAGTACAAGAGGATCAGGCAGAAGAGTGGTCGTGGGCAAGCTGGGGGTCGGTGCAGGTAGAAATCAACAAGGTCAATGTCAAGCCGGGTCACAGGATCAGATAAACAGGAAATCAGGTCGCTCAGGAACACTCACACGCTGTAGAACGAACAGCACTGACTGCTGGGCGTTGTGAGCTTAAATGGGGCAGTTTGGCACCGTTTCCACTCAAAACAGTCCTTTTTCCTAACAATTTGGTCCTTACTTAAGCAGTGAGAAGAAAGGTTTATAACTTCAAGTTTGGTGGATTCACCTTGGGCTTGGTTGAATCCACCAAAGGGGCCTTTTTTGTATCCAAAGGGATTTATGGAGAAAAAATAGGTGCATTACGTACCTCACCGGTATTACTGGTTTGATTGGACGAGCTTACCTTAGATGAGGATGAAACTTGTGACATGGGGGTGGAGACCATTGTCGATTCGGCAATGCTAGTGTGTGAAGATTGGAAAGAGCCCAAATTAGATTTGTTAGATTGTGAAATATTTTGCGTTCGTCTGTGGGAAGTGCGTTTAGATTTGAAGATTTGAAAGCCATCACCTTCACCTTTACGTTTTTGTGATCCCGTTCCTTTGGGCCCTTGGTGATGTGCCCTGCTATGAACTGAAGAAAAAGATGATAAAGAGCCGTCAGAGTCAGTTACATCATTATGTGGCGGATTCTGCCGTACTACATTTTTCAAAAAACGCCGCCTTTTCTCACTCTTTAGGGACCATCTATAGGCCTCATTGGAGTCATAGGCTAACTTGTCCCTGCCAAACTTTTTCTCTTTATTTCTTAGGACATCTCCTACAAAGGACTCAATATGTCCCTTTAAATCATTTTCCCACTTCTCAAAGCCTGGGTCCGACAATAGATTGGCATTTTCTGTGTATAATTGTTAAATTTCTTTGTCAACCGCTTCAATCTCAATAGCATATTGTTGACAAAGCATTTCCATCATTTTAAAAGAACTAATTTGTAGGTGGTTCTCCCACTCTATTTTTAAGTCAGGCTCAAGCTTTTTGACATTAGGAAAAACCATACATTTTCACCTCATACAGGCTTAAAAAGATCAATTTGTAAATGGATAGAAAACTGGCTAAAAGACCAAATTCAGAGAGTAGTGGTTAATGATTCTTATTCTGAATGGTCTAAGGTTATCAGTGGTGTACCCCAAGGTTCAGTGTTGGGACCCTTACTTTTCAATATATTTATAAATGATATAGGGCCTGGGATTAAAAGTACAATTTCAGTGTTCGCAGATGACACCAAGCTATGCAGTGGAATAACTTCCTTGCAGGATGTCTCCAACTTACAAGCCGACATCAATGCACTGTCTAATTGGGCGACTATGTGGCAAATGAGGTTTAATGTTGATAATTGTAAAGTTATGCACTTGGGGGCTAAGAATATGCATGCACCATACAGACTAAGGGGAGTACAACTGGGGGAATCCATAGTGGAGAAGGATCTGGGGGTTGTGGTAGTTCATAAGCTTAATAATGGCATGCAATGCCAATCTGCGGTTTCCAAAGCAAGCAAAATCCTTTCTTGTATTGAGAGAGGTATGGACTCCAGAGATAGAGACATTATTTTGCCCCTGTACAAATCATTAGTAAGACCTCATCTGTAATATGCAGTTCAGTTTTGGGCACCAGTTCTCAAAAAGGATATCGGGGAACTGGAGAAAGTGCAGAGAAGGGCAACCAAACTAATAAGAGGCATGGAGGAGCTCAGCTATGAGGAAAGTTTTATTGGATCTGAATTTATTCTCTCTTGTACAAGTATATAAGTGGTCCATATAGTGAACTTGGTGTTGAGTTATTTACTTTAAGGTCATCACAAAGGACAAGGGGACACTCTTTACGTCTAGAGGAAAAAAGATTTAATCTACAAATACGGAAAGGTTTCTTCACAGTAAGAGCTGTGAAAATTTGGAATAGACTCCCTCCAGAGGTGGTTTTGGCCAGCACGGTTGATTGCTTTAAAAAAGGCCTGGATTCTTTCCTTAATGTAAATAATATAACTGGGTACTAACATTTTTTGGGTAAAGTTGATCCAGGGTGAATCCGATTGGCTCTCGGGGAATCAGGAAGGAATTTTTCCCCCGTTATAGCAAATTGGATCACGCTTTGCTGGGGTTTTTTGCCTTCCTCTGGATCAACTGTGGGTGAAGGATTGTATATGGGATTATTTTGTTGTGTATGTATATATATATATATGTTTTTCTTTTTTTTTTGGTTGAACTGGATGGATTTGTGTCTTTTTTCAACCTGACTAACTATGTAACTATGTAACCTTGCTGTGCATTTCTTGCACAAAATTAAAAAGTGCGTCTAGATTGCCGGTTTAAAAAATAATATAAATTTGTGCTAAATAGTACATTTGCGTCCAGAATGAGGAGAGCGTCAAATAAGGGGCATGGTCATGGTGCTGTTGGTGCTGTTGGTGTTGGTGGCGTTGGTGAAGCTCCTGTTGCAAGGAGAGGACGTGGTTGATCTGTGCCAGCTACACACACAAGTGAAACACCTTCTCAGGTGCGAGTAGCCGACAGAACCTTCAACGTTATATGGTAGGCCCGAATGCCGCTCAACGAAAGTTGAGGCCAGAACAAGTACAGGCAATAGTGGATTGGGTGGCTGACAATGCCTCCAGTTCCTTCACATTATCTCCCACCCGGTCCCTTGCTGAAAGCTCAGAGTTGGTACCTGAACCCCATGGCCATCTGTCTTTCACCGCTTGTAAATCAGCCAATCAGTCTGAGCCCCAAGTCATGCAGCAGTCTCTTATGCTTTTTGATGACTCTGCTGCTGTGCTTTTACGTGGGCCATCCACATAGTTCTGCCCCAGAAGTGGAAGACATTGAGTGCACCGATGCCCAACCACTTCTGCTTCAGGATGAGGACATGGAAACACCACCGCAGCACGTCTCTGATGATGACGAAAAACAGGTGCCAACTGCTGCGACTTTCTACAGTGTGCAGACTGAAAAGGAGGGCAGTAGTGAAGAGTGGGTGGAAGATGATGTGGAGGATGATGAGGTCCTAGACCCCACATGGAATGAAGGTCATGCGAGTGAGGTGTGCAGTTTGGAGGAAGAGGTGGTGGTCGCACAGAGGCACCAGCACAGCAAAAGAGGAAGCAGGTTGCAAAAGCAGAGTGACCGTCCCCTAGACAGTACGCCTGCTACTACCCACTGCACCCAGGGACCTAGCACACCAAAGGCAGCTTAAAGGAGTTCCCTGGTGTGGCAGTTCTTCAGACAATGTGCTGATGACAAGACACGAGTGGTTTGCACGCTGTGCAATTAGAGCCTGAAGCAAGGCATACATGTTCTAAACCTGAGCACAACCTACATGACCAGGCATCTACATGCAAAGCATGAGCTGCAGTGGAATAAGCACCTCAAAATCCAAGAAAGGTCTCGGCCTCCTCCTGCTTCCTCTTCTGCTGCTGCCTCGGCCTCTTCCTCCACCTCTACAGTGCAAGTGTCACCTTCCACCCAGCAAACAGATGATGTGACAGCAACGCCACCATGTCCGCCACTGTCCCCAAGCATTTCCACACGGTCCCATGGAAGCTAACAGCTGTCCATCTCCCAAACACTGGAGAGAAAGAGGAAGTACCTCCCTACCCACTCACGATCCCTGGCCCTGAATGCCAGCATTTCAAAATTCCTGGGCTTTGAAATTCTGTCATTTCGTCTGGTGGACACGGACAGTTTTAAAAACCTGATGGCGGTGGCTGCCCCACAGTACGTGGTTCACAGCCGCCACTACCTTTCCAGGCGAGCCATCCCTTCCCTGCACAAATAAGTCGGGGACAAGATCAAGTGTGCACTGCGCAACGCCATCCGTGGCAAGGTCCACATAACCACTGATACGTGAAACAGAAAGCACGGGCAGGGACGCTATATCTCGCTAACTGAACACTGGGAAAATGTAGTGGCGGGTGGGCCTGAGGCGAGTAGCAGTCTGGCGCATGTCCTTCCGCCACCGAGGATTGCAGGGTATTTCTCTTTGCCTCCTGTTGCCTCCTCCTCCTACTGCGTTTCCTCCTCCTCTACCACCTCCTCATCCAGTCAGCGTAACACCTTCACCAACAACTTTAGCACATCCAAGGGGAAATGACAGCAGGCTGTTTTAAAACTGATATGTTTGGGGGATAAACCCCACACTGCACAGGAGCTGTGGACGGGCATTGAACAACAGACTGATGAGTGGTTGTTGCCACTGAGCCTCAAGCCCGGTCTGGTGGTGTGCAATAATAGGCCAAATCTTGTAGCAGCTCTGGTCCTAGCCGGTTTGACACACATCCCTTGCCTGGCCCATGTGCTGAATTTGGTGGTGCAGAAATTTCTAAAAAAACTACCCGCATATGTCAGAGCTGCTTCCGAAAGTGCGGGCTGTGTGTGCGCGCTTTTGGCGTTCTCACCCTGCTGCTGCTCACCTGTCTGCTGCAGCGGAACTATGGCCTTCCCGCTCACCGCCTCCTATGCGACGTGCCCACAAGGTGTAACTCCACCTTGCACATGCTGGAGAGACTGTGCGAGCAGCAGCAGGCAATAGTGGAGTTTCAGCTGCAGCACGCACGGGTCAGTCGCTCTGCGGAACAGCGCCACTTCACCACCAACGAGTGGGCTTCCATGCGAGACCTGTGTACCATATTGCGGTGTTTCGAGTACTCCACCAACATGGCCAGTGCCGATGACGCTGTTCTCAGTGTTACTATCCCACTTCTATGTCTCCTTGAAAAAACACTTTGGGCGATGATGGAAGAGGATGTGGCACAGGAGGAAGAGGAGGAGGAAGAGGGTTCATTTCCACGGTTATCAGGCCAGTCATTCACAAGTGGCTCGGAGGGTGGGTTCCTCCAACGACAGCCGAGTTGCCCACATTGTAACTTGTGCTGATTACTGGGTGGCCACCCTGCTGGATCCCCATTACAAGGACAACGTGCCATCCTTAATTCTCTCACTGGAGCGTGATCAGAAGATGCGCGGCTACTAGCACACGCTGGTAGACGCGCTGCTGAGGGCATTCCCAAATGACACAGGGGGCTCAGTGGAAGCACAAGGTGAAGGCAGAGGAGGAGGAAGAGGTCGCCAACACAGCTGTGGCACCACCAGCACCTCAGAAGGCAGGGTTAGCATGGCCGAAATGTGGAAAAGCTTTGTCAGCAGCACGCCACAACAAACAGCACCACCAGCTGATAGGCAACGTTTTAGCAGGAGGCAGCATTTCAGCAACATGGTGGAACAGTATGTGTGCACACGCCTACACGTACTGACTGATGGGTCTGCCCCATTCAACTTCTGGGTCTCCAAATTGTGCTAGCCTGCCTTGCAGCCAGTGTATTGTCTGAACGTATGTTTAGCATGGCAGAGGGCGTTATCACAGACAAGCACAGCGGCCTGTCCACAGCCAACATGGACAAGCTAACGTTTATTAAAAAGAACCAGGCATGGATCCCACAAGACTTGTCTGTACCTTGTGCAGAATAGACATTTATACCAGCCTCACACAGCCATTGGTATACTTAAGTGAACTTATTCTTTTTTTGAGGCCTCCTCAACCTCCTACTCCACCTCCACCTCCTCCTCCATTTTTTATTTTTTTAATGTAAATTTAAGTTATTTCCCTATCCACATTTGTTTGCAGAGCACTTGACCCACTCTTACCCCCATTTTGCTTCCTTTTGCAGCCCTCTAGCCCTTTCCAGGACTTTTTTAGAGCCATTTTAGTGTCCAAAAGTAAAGGTCACCCTTGACTTCAATGGGCTTCGGGTCAAGTTCGGGGCCGAACTCAAACTTTTTCGCAAAGTTCGGCCAAACCTGCCGAACCCGACCATCCAGGTGTCTGCTCAACTCTACTCTTGAGTTATTTCTATAAAGAAAGTCACCTGGTGTTTGTTAGGAGCGTAAATATATGCTAATGTGATGGGTTTGTCATTCCTCTCAAGAAGAGGTATCTGTGAGAGAATCCGCAGGTTGGAATGGGCTGTGTTTGACCAGTAATACTGAGAATCCTCTCGACTTTGAGTCTCGAGTTGTTGCATGATGTGCAGTAGGATATTGGGCATTCTTGAGCTGTGGGATGGAATCACTACGAAAGTGCATCTCTTGGAGAAAAATGATGTCTGCCTTGCTTTTATGCATTGTTAAAAGGAGTTGGGATCGCCTCTCTGGTGTGTTAAGTCCTCGGGCATTAAGGGATATGATTTTAAGAAGAGTTTCGGTGTCTCTTGGAGGTGGGGTAGACATGATAAGTGTGTAAATTTGCAAGCTAAATGGGCTTAGAGGGTTGCCAGCCAGGTCTTGTGTTATTCAGTAAGTCCGAGTAAGATAAGGGTGAAGGCGTGGGGGGGGGTGGGAGCGACGATTAAAGAAGGATAGATGGGAGAAAGAAGCACTTAAGAAATTAGTAAAGGTTAGATGGAGCTACTGGTTTTGAGCGACCCTTGAGAGGGGGAAACTGGTGACAGGCGAGGTCCTGCTCCCCTGTGTAGATATGAGAGGGTACAGTGACTTCAGTATATAGGGGGAGCAATATAATTAAAAAGGCCCAGTGCGACTGAGTGGGGGGAGGTTTTAGAGAAGTGAGGGTGTGTGGAATGAGAGTGTCGGAGAGCAAGTAATTAGGAGGTGGTGGCGTTAAGTACAGTGCTTATCCATATTTGTGTTGTATGGGCTGGGTGGACGAGGTATCACTGGTATGTTTGTTTCTATATATAAAACTGACCCATAATTAGAGTTGAGCGGACACCTGGATGTTCGGGTTCGGCGGGTTCGGCCGAACTTTGCAAAAAAGTTTGGGTTGGGTACCGAACTTGACCCGAACTTGACCCCGGACCCCAAACCCCATTGAAGTCAATGGTGACCCGAACTTTTGGGCACAAAAATGGCTCTAAAAAAGTCCTGGAAAGGGCTAGAGGGCTGCGAAAGGAAGCAAAATGGGGGTAAGAGTAGGACAAGTGAGCTGCAAACAAATGTGGAAAGGGAAATAACTTAAAATCACATAAAAAATATGGAGGAGGTGGATGTGGAGTAGGAGGTTGAGTAGGCTGTGACCGTGGCGGTGTAGGCGGAAGTGGCAGTGGAGGAGGAGGAGGTAGCCAACACTGTTTTAAGTTTGTTTGGGTTTTTTTCTAATTGGGATAGCCCCCAAAATATTGAGACATATTAAAAAAAGAGTATACCAATGGCTGTGTGAGGCCGGTCTAAATGTATTCTGCACAAGGTACAGACAAGTCTTGTGGGATCCATGCCTGGTTCATTTTAATAAACGTTAGCTTGTCCATGTTGGCTGTGGACAGGCGGCTGCGCTTGTCTGTGATAACGCCCCCCTGCTGTGATAAACACACGTTCAGACAATACACTGGCTGCAGGGCAGGCCAGCACCTCCAAGGCATAAAGGGCAAGCTCAGGCCATGTTCCCAATTTGGAGACCCAGAAGTTGAATGGGGCAGACCCATCAGTCAGTACGTGTAGGCGTGTGCACACATACTGTTCCACCATGTTGCTGGTGGTGCTGTTTGTTGTGGCGTGCTGCTGACAAAGCTTTTCCACATTTTGTGCCATGCTAACCCTGCCTTCTGAGGTGCTGGCGGTGCCACAGCTGCGTTGGCGACCTCTTCCTCATCCTCATCTGCCTTCACCTTGTGCTTCCACTGAGCCCCCGGTGTCATTTGGGAATGCCCTCAGCAGCGCGTCTACCAGCGTGCGCTAGTAGTCACGCATCTTTCGATCACGCTCCAGTGAGGGAATTAAGGATGGGACATTGTCCTTGTAATGGGGTTCCAGCAGGGTGGCCACCCAGTAATCAGCACAAGTTAAAATGTTGGCAACTCGGCTGTTGTTGAGCAGGCACTGCAGCATGTAGGGCGCTCATGTGTGCTAGGCTGCCCAGAGGCAAAGACAAGCTGTCCTCTGTGGGGGGTGTATCATCTGTGTCCTCCGTATCCCCCCAGCCACAGTCCAGTGATGCCCATGAGCTGCGTTGGGTGCCACCCTGCTGTGAACAAGGTTCCTCCTCCTCCTCATCATCCTCGTCCTCAGCATCCTCGAGAACTGTTTCCTTGCTTGAAAATGTTTTACCTGGCCTATGCTGGTGCAGGAACCCACCCTCCGAGCCACTTGTGAATGACTGGCCTGATAACCATGGAAATTACCCCTCCTCCTCTTCCTCCTGTGCCACATCTATTTCCATCATTGCCCAAAGTGTTTTTTCAAGGAGACATAGAAGTGGGATAGTAACGCTGAGAACAGCGTCATCGGCACTGGCCATGTTGGTGGAGTACTCGAAACACCACAATATGGTACACAGGTCTCGCATGGAGGCCCACTCGGTGGCGAAGTGGTGCTGTTCCGCAGAGCGACTGACCCATGCATGCTGCAGCTGAAACTCCACTATTGCCTGCTGCTGTTCGCACAGTCTCTTCAGCATGTGCAAGGTGGAGTTCCATCTTGTGGGCACGTTGCATAGGAGGCGGTGAGCGGGAAGGCCGTAGTTCCGCTGCAGCACAGAGAGGCGAGCAGCAGCAGGGTGAGAACGCCGAAAGCGCGCACAGACGGCCTGCACTTTCTGCAGCAGCTCTGACATATCCGGGTAGTTTTTTAGAAATTTCTGCACCACCAAATTCAGCACGTGCACCAGTCAAAAGATGTGCATCAAACCGGCTAGGCCCAGAGCAGCTACAAGATTTGGCCCATTATCGCACACAACCAGGCCGGGCTTGAGGCTCAGTGGCAACAACCACTCATCGGTCTGTTGTTCAAAGCCCATCCACAGCTGCTGCGCAGTGTGGGGTTTATTCCCCAAATATATCAGTTTTAAAACAGTCTGCTGTCGTTTCCCCTTGGATGTGCTGAAGTTAGTGGTGAAGGTGTTACGCTGAGCGGATGAGGAGGTGGTAGAGGAGGAGGAAGCAACAGTAGGCAAAGAGAAATGCCCTGCAATCCTCGGTGGCGGAAGGACATGCTCCAAACGGCTAGCCACCTCAGGCCCACCCGCCATTTGCCCAGTGTGCAGTTAGCGAGATATAGCATCCGTGCCCATGCTTACTGATCCACGTATCAGTGGTTATGTGGACCTTGCCACAGATGGCATTGCGCAGTGCACACTTGATCTTGTCCCCGACTTGTTTCAGCCGGGAAGAAATGGCTCATCTGGAAAAGTAGTGGCGGCTGGGAACCACGTACTGTGGGACAGCCACCGCCATCAGGTTTTTAAAACTGTCCGTGTCCACCAGACGGAATGAGAGCATTTCAAAGGCCAGGAATTTTAAAATGCTGGCATTCAGGGCCAGGGATCGTGAGTGGGTAGGGGAGTACTTCCTCTTTCTCTCCAGTGTTTGGGAGATGGACAGCTGTAAGCTTCCATGGGACTGTGTGGAAATGCTTGGGGACGGTGGCGGACATGGTGGCGTTGCTGTCACATGGTCTGTTTGCTGAGGGGCAGGTGAGACTGTCACTGTAGAGGTGGCGGAAGAGGCCGAGGCAGCAGCAGAAGAGGAAGCAGGAGGAGGCCGAGACCTTTCTTGGATTTTGAGGTACTTATTCCACTGCAGTTCATGCTTTGAATTTAGATGCCTGGTCATGAAGGTTATGCTCAGGTTTAGAAAATGTATGCCTCGCTTCAGGCTCTGATTGCACAGCGTGCAAACCATTCGTGTCTTGTTGTCAGCCCATTGTCTGAAGAACTGCCACGCCGGGGAACGCCTTTGAGCTGCCTTTGGTGTGCTAGATCCCTGGGTGCGGTGGGTAGTAGCAGGTGTACTGTCTAGGGGACGGTTGCTCGGTTTTTGCAACCTGCTTCCTCTTTTGCTGTGTTGGTGCCTCTGAGCGACCACCACCTCTTCCTCCAAACTGCACACATCACTCGCATGACCTTCATTCCATGTGGGGTCTAGGACCTTATCATCCTCCACATCATCTTCCACCCACCCTTCACCACTGCCCTCCTTGTCAGTCTGCACACTGTGGAAAGCTGCAGCAGTTGGCACCTGTGTTTCATCATCATCAGAGACGTGCTGCCGTGGTGTTTCCATGTCCTCATCCTGCAACAGAAGTGGTTGGGCATCGGTGCACTCAATGTCTTCCACTTCTGGGGCAGTGCTATGTGGATGGCCCACGGAAAGCACAGCAGCAGAGTCATCAAAAAGCAGAAGAGACTGCTGCATGACTTGGGGCTCAGATTGCTTGGCTGATTTACAAGGGGCTGAGGTGAAAGACAGATGGCCATGGGGTTCAGGTGCCAACTCTGAGCTTTCATCAAGGGACCGGGTGGGAGACAATGTGAAGGAACTGGAGGCATTGTCAACCACCCAATCTACTAGCGCCTGTACTTGTTCTGGCCTAACCATTCATTGAGCGGCATTCGGGCCTACCATATAACGTTGAAGGTTCTGTCGGCTACTTGCACCTGAGGTAATGTTTTTTACTTGTGCGTGTAGCTGGCACAAATCGACCATGTCCTCGCCTTGCAACAGGAACTTCACCAACACCACCAACGCTAGCAGCACAAGCAGCACAACGACCACGTCCCTTATTTGACGCTCTACTCATTCTGGACGCAAATGTACTATGTGGTAATTATAGTATTATTATTCTTTTTTTTTTAAACCAGCAATGTAGATGCACTTTTTATTTTTGTGCAAGAAATGCACCTCTGGCCACAAATGTAGTATTTAAAATATTTTTTTTTTTTTAAACCAGCAATGTAGACACACTTTTTATTTTTGCGCAAGAAATTCACCGCTCACACCAGCAGCACGAACCTCTCCCTATACCAGTATGAGATGATTTTAGAACAGAAATCTTTCCCTCACAGCAGCAGCAGGAACCTCTCCCTATAGCACTGAGATGATTTTAGAACAGTAATATGTCCCTCACAGAAGCAGTAGGAACCTCTCCCTATAGCACTATGCGAAGATATTAGAACAATAATCTGTCCCTCATAGCAGCAGTGGGAACCTCTCACTATAGCAGTATGAGATGATTTTAGAACACTAATCTGTACCTCACACCAGCAGCAGGAACTTCTCCCTATAGCAGTATGAGATGATTTTAGAACCGTAATCTGTCCCTCACTGCAGCAGCAGGAACCTCTCCCTATAGCACTATGAGATTATTTTAGAACAGTAATCTGTCCCTCACAGCAGCAGCAGGAACCTCTCTCTATAGCACTATGAGATGATTTTAGAACAATAATCTGTCCCTCACACCAGCAGCAGGAACCTCTCCCTATAGCAGTATGATATGATTTTAGAACATTATCTGTCCCTCAAAGCAGCAGCAGGAACCTCTCCTTATAGCACTATGAGATTATTTTAGAACAGTAATCTGTCCCTCACAGCAGCAGCAGGAACCTCTCCATATAGCACTATTAGATGATTTTAGAACAGTAATCTGTTCCTCACAGCAGCAGCGGGAACCTCTCGCTATAGCAAAATGAGATGATATTAGAACAGTAATCTGTCCCTCACAGCAGCAGCAGGAACTTCTCCCTATAGCACTATGAGATGATTTTAGAACAATAATCTGTCCCTCACACCAGCAGCAGGAACCTCTCCCTATAGCAGTATGATATGATTTTAGAACAGTATCTGTCCCTCACAACAACAGCAGGAACCTCTCCCTATAGCACTATGAGATGATTTTGGAACAATAATCTGTCCCTCACAGCAGCAGCAGGAACCTCTCCCTATAGCACTATGAGATGATTTTAGAACAATAATCTGTCCCTCACACCAGCAGCAGGAACTTCTCCCTATAGCACTATGAGATGATTTTAGAACAGTAATCTCTCCCTCACAGCAGCAGCAGGAACCTCTCCTTTTGCCACTATGAGATGATTTTAGAACAATAATCTGTCCCTCACACCAGCAGCAGGAACCTCTCCCTATAGTAATATGAGATGATTTTAGAACAATAACCTGTCCCTCACACCAGCAGCTGGAATCTCTCCCTATAGCATTATAAAATCATTTTAGAACACTAATCTGTTCCTCACAGCAGCAGCAGCAGGAACCTCTCGCTATAGCAGTATGAGATGATTTTAGAACAGTAATCTGTCCCTCACAGCAGCAGCAGGAACCTCTCCCTAAAGCAGTACGAGATGATTTTAGAACACTAATCTGTCCCTCACTCCAGCAGCTGGAATCTCTCCTTATAGCAGTATGAGATAATTTTAGACAAGTAATCTGTCCCTCACTGCAGCAACAGGAACCACTCCCTATAGCACTATGAGATGATTTTAGAACAGTAATCTGTTCCTCACAGCAGCAGCAGGAACCTCTCACTATAGCAGTATGAGATTATTTTAGAACAGTAATCTGTCAATCACAGCACCAGCAGGAACCTCTCCTTATAGCACTATGAGATGATTTTAGAACAATAATCTGTCCCTCAATCCAGCAGCGGAACCTATCCCTATAGCAGTATGATATGATCTTAGAACAGTAATCTGTCCCTCACAGCAGCAGCAGGAACCTCTCGCTATAGCACAATGAGATGATTTTAGAACAATAATCTGTCCCTCACAGCAGCAGCAGGAACCTCTCCCTATAGCACTATGAGATGATTTTAGAACAATAATTTGTCCCTCACACCAGCAGCATTAACCTCTCCCTATAGCACTATGAGATGATTTTAGAACAGTAATATGTCCCTCACAGAAGCAGTAGGAACCTCGCCCTATAGCACTATGAGATGATATTAGAACAATAATCTGTCCCTCATAGCAGCAGTGGGAACCTCTCACTATAGCAGTATGAGATGATTTTAGAACACTAATCTGTACCTCACACCAGCAGCAGGAACCTCTCCCTATAGCAGTATGAGTTGATTTTAGAACCGTAATCTGTCCCTCACTGCAGCAGCAGGAACCTCTCCCTATAGCACTATGAGATTATTTTAGAACAGTAATCTGTCCCTCACAGCACCAGCAGGAACCTCTCCCTATAGCACTATGAGATGATTTTAGAACAATAATCTGTCCCTCACACCAGCAGCAGGAACCTCTCCCTATAGCACTATGAGATGATTTTAGAACAGTAATATGTCCCTCACAGAAGCAGTAGGAACCTCGCCCTATAGCACTATGAGATGATATTAGAACAATAATCTGTCCCTCATAGCAGCAGTGGGAACCTCTCCCTATAGCACTATGAGATTATTTTAGAACAGTAATCTGTCCCTCACAGCAGCAGCAGGAACCTCTCCCTATAGCAGTATGATATGATTTTAGAACATTATCTGTCCCTCAAAGCAGCAGCAGGAACCTCTCTCTATAGCAGTATGAGATGATTTTAGAACAGTAATCTGTCCCTCACAGCAGCAGCAGGAACCTCTCCTTATAGCACTATGAGATTATTTTAGAACAGTAATCTGTCCCTCACAGCAGCAGCAGGAACCTCTCTCTATAGATATGATATGATTTTAGAACAGTAATCTTCCCCACACAGCTGCAGCAGGAACCTCTCCCTATAGAAATATGAGATGATTTTAGAACAATAATCTGTCCCTCACACCAGCAGTAGGAAACTCTCCCTATAGCACTATGAGATGATTTTAGAACAATAATCTGTCCCTCACACCAGCAGCAGGAACCTCTCCCTATAGCACTATGAGATGATTTTAGAACAGTAATATGTCCCTCACAGCAGCAGTAGGAACCTCTTCCTATAGCACAATGTGATGATTTTAGAACAATAATCTGTCCCTCATAGCAGCAGCAGGAACCTCTCCCTAAAGCAATATGAGATGACTTTAGAACACTAATCTGTCCCTCACACCAGCAGCAGGAACCTCTCCCTATAGCAGTACGAGATGATTTTAGAACAGTAATCTGTCCCTCACAGCAGCAGCAGGAACCTCTCCCTATAGCACTATTAGATGATTTTAGAACAGTAATATGTCCCTCACAGCAGCAGCGGGAACCTCTCCCTATAGCAAAATGAGTTGATATTAGAACAATAATCTGTCCCTCACAGCAGCAGCAGGAACTTCTCCCTATAGCACTATGAGATGATTTTAAAACAATAATCTGTCCCTCACACCAGCAGCTGGAACCTCTCCCTATAGCAGTATGATATGATTTTAGGACAGTATCTGTCCCTCACAGCAACAGCAGGAACCTCTCCCTATAGCACTATGAGATGATTTTAGAACAATAATATGTCTCTCACAGCAGCAGCAGGAACCTCTCCCTATAGCAGTATGAGATGATTTTAGAACAGTAATCTCTCCCTCACAGCAGCAGCAGGAACCTCTCCTTTTGCCACTATGAGATGATTTTAGAACAATAATCTGTCCCTCACACCAGCAGCAGGAACCTCTCGCTATAGCAGTATGAGATGATTTTAGAACAGTAATCTGTCCCTCGCAGCAGCAGCAGGAACCTCTCCCTATAGTAATATGAGATTATTTTAGAACAATAATCTGTCCCTCACACCAGCAGCTGGAATCTCTCCCTATAGCATTATAAAATCATTGTAGAACACTAATCTGTTCCTCACAGCAGCAGCAGGAGCCTCTCGCTATAGCAGTATGAGATGATTTTAGAACAGTAATCTGTCCATCACAGCAGCAGCAGGAACCTCTCCCTAAAGCAGTATGAGATGATTTTAGAACACTAATCTGTCCCTCACTCCAGCAGCAGGAATCTCTCCTTATAGCAGTATGAGATAATTTTAGAACAGTTATCTGTCCCTCACTGCAGCAGCAGGAACCTCTCCCTATAGCACTATGAGATTATTTTAGAACAGTAATCTGTCCCTCACAGCAGCAGCAGGAACCTCTCTCTATAGCACTATTAGATGATTTTAGAACAGTAATCTGTTCCTCACAGCAGCAGCGGGAACCTCTCGCTATAGCAAAATGAGATGATATTAGAACAGTAATCTGTTCCTCACAGCAGCAGCAGGAACCTCTCGCTATAGCAGTATGAGATTATTTTAGAACACTAACCTGTCCCTCACAGCACCAGCAGGAAACTCTCCTTATAGCACTATGAGATGATTTTAGAACAATAATCTGTCCCTCACACCAGCAGCGGAACCTATCCCTATAGCAGTATGATATGATCTTAGAACAGTAATCTGTCCCTCACAGCAGCAGCAGGAACCTCTCCCTATAGTACTATGAGATTATTTTAGAACAGTAATCTGTCCCTCACAGCAGCAGCAGGAACCTCTCCCTATAGCAGTATGAGATGATTTTAGAACACTAATCTGTCCCTCACACCAGCAGCAGGAAGCTCTCCCTATAGCACTATGAGATGATTTTAGAACAGTAATCTGTCCCTCACAGCAGCAGCAGGAACTCTCCCTATAGCACAATGAGATGATTTTAGAACAAATATATGTCCCTCACACCAGCAGCAGGAACCTCTCCCTATAGCAGTATGATATGATTTTAGTACATTATCTGTCCCTCACAGCAGCAGCAGTAACCTCTCCCTATAGCACTATGAAATGATTTTAGAACACTAATCTGTCCCTCACAGCAGCAGCAGGACCCCCTCCCTATAGCACTATGAGATGATTTTAGAACAATAATCTGTCCCTCACAGCAGCAGCAGGCACCTCTCCCTATAGCAGTATGAGATGAATTTAGAACAGTAATCTGTCCCTCAAAGCTGCAGCAGGAACCTCTCCCTACAGCACTATAAGATGATTTTAGAACAATAATCTGTCCCTCACACCAGCAGTAGTACCCTCTCCCTATAGCACTATGACATCATTTTAGAACAGTAATCTGTTCCTCACAGCAGCAGCAGGAACCTCTCCCTATAACAATATGAGATGATTTTAGAACAGTAATCTGTCCCTCACAGCAGCAGCAGGAAACTCTCCCTATAGCACTATGAGATGATTTTAGAACGATAATCTGTGCCTCACACCAGCAGCAGGAAACTCTCCCTATAGCACTATGAAATCATTTTAGAACAGTAATCTGTTCCTCACAGCAGCAGCGGGAACCCCTCCCTATAGCAGTATGAGATGATTTTAGAACAGTAATCTGTCCCTCACAGCAGCAGCAGGAACCTCTCGCTATAGCACTATGAGATGATTTTAGAACAGTAATCTTCCCCACACAGCAGCAGCAGAAAACTCTCCCTATAGAAATATGAGATGATTTTAGAACAATAATCTGTCCCTCACACCAGCAGTAGGAAACTCTCCCTATAGCACTATGAGATGATTTTAGAACAGTAATCTGTCCCTCACAGCAGCAGCAGGAACCTCTCACTATAGCACTATGAGATAATTTTAGAACAGTAATCTGTTCCTCACAGCAGCAGCAGGAACCTCTCTCTATAGCAGTATGAGATGATTTTAGAACAGTAATCTGTCCATCACAACAGCAGCAGGAACCTCTCCCTATAGCACAATGAGATGATTTTAGAACGAAAATATGTCCCTCAAAGCTGCAGCAGGAACCTCTCCCTATAGCACTATGAGATGATTTTAGGACAATAATCTGTCCCTCACACCAGCAGTAGTAACCTCTCCCTATAGCACTATGAAATCATTTTAGAACAGTAATCTGTTCCTCACAGCAGCAGCAGGAACCTCTCCCTATAACAGTATGAGATGATTTTAGAACAGTAATCTGTCCCTCACAGCAGCAGCAGGAACCTCTCCCTATAGCACTATGAGATGATTTTAGAACTATAATCTGTGCCTCACATCAGCAGCAGGAAACTCTCCCTATAGCACTATGAGATAATTTTAGAACAGTAATCTGTTCCTCACAGCAGCAGTGGGAACCTCTCCCTATAGCAGTATGAGATGATTTTAGAACAGTAATCTGTCCCTCACAGCAGCAGCAGGAACCTCTCCCTATAGCAGTATGAGATGATTTTAGAACACTAATCTGTCCCCTAAACAAGCAGCAGGAACCTCTCCCTACTGCACTATGATATGATTTTAGAACAGTAATCTTCCCCACACAGCTGCAGCAGGAACCTCTCCCTATAGAAATATGAGATGATTTTAGAACAATAATCTGTCCCTCACACCAGCAGTAGGAAACTCTCCCTATAGCACTATGAGATGATTTTAGAACAATAATCTGCCCCTCACACCATTAGCAGGAAACTCTCCATATAGCAGTATGAGATGATTTTAGAACAATAATCTGTCCCTCAAAAGCAGCAGCAGGAACCTATCCCTATAGCAGTATGAGATGATTTTAGAACACTAATCTGTCCCTCACACCAGTAGCAGGAACCTCTCCATATAGCAGTATGAGATGATTTTAGAACAGTACTCTGTCCCTCACAGCAGCAGCAGGAACCTCTCCCTATAGCACTATGAGATGATTTTAGAACGATATTCTGGCCCTCACATCAGCAGCAGGAACCTATCCCTATAGCAGTATGGGATTGTTTTAGAACAGTAATCTGTCACTCACAACAGCAGCAGGAACCTTTCCCTATAGCACTAAGAGGATTTTAGAACAATAATCTGTCCCTCACATTAACAGCAGGAACCTCTCACCATAGCAGTATGAGATGATTTTAGAACAGTATTATGTCACTCAAAGCAGCAGCAGTAACCTCTCCCTATCCACTTAGAGATTATTTTAGAACAATAACCTGTCCCTCACAGCAACAGCAGGAACCTCTCACTATAGCACAATGAGTTGATTTTAGGGCAATAATATGTCCCTTACACCAGCAGCAGGAACCTCTCCCTATAGCAGTATGAGATGATTTTAGAACAGTAATCTGTCCCTCACAGCAGCAGCAGGAACCTCTCACTATAGAAGTATGAGATGATTTTAGAACAATAATCTGTCCTTCACACCAGCAGCAGGAAGCTCTCCCTATAGCATTATAAAATCATTTTAGAACACTTATCTGTTCCTCACAGCAGCAGCAGGAACCTCTCACTATAGCAGTATGAGATGATTTTAGAACAATAATCTGTCCCTCACACCAGCAGCGGAACCTATCCCTATAGCAGTATGATATGATCTTAGAACAGTAATCTGTCCCTCACAGCAGCAGCAGGCCACACTCCCTGTCTGATAACAAGATTTTAGTAGAGTATCACGATATCCTTCTGCAAGGATGACGACGACACTCCCTGTCTAATGACAAGATTTTAGTAGAGTATCTCGATATCCATCTCCAAAGACGACAACCACACTCCCTGTCTAATAACAAGATTTTAGTAGAGTATCACGATATCCCTCTCCAAGGACGACGACGATACTCCATTTCTAATTACAAGATTTTAGTAGAGTATGAAGATATCACTCTCCAAGGACGACGACGACACTCCCTGTCTAATGACAAGATTTTAGTAGAGTATGACGATATCCCTCTCCAAGGACGACGACCACATTCCCTGTATAATAACGGGATTTTAGTTGAGTAACACGATATCACTCTCCAAGGACGACAACGACACTCCCTGTCCAATAACAAGATTTTATTAGAGATTCACCTATCCCTCTCCAATGTTTTAGAACAATAATCTGTCCCTCACAGCAACAGCAGGAACCTCTCACTATAGCACAATGAGTTGATTTTAGGGCAATAATATGTCCCTTACACCAGCAGCAGGAACCTCTCCCTATAGCAGTATGAGATGATTTTAGAACAGTAATCTGTCCCTCACAGCAGCAGCAGGAACCTCTCACTATAGAAGTATGAGATGATTTTAGAACATTAATCTTTACCTCATAGCAGCAGCAGGAACCTCTCCCTATAGCACTATGAGATGATTTTAGAACAATAATCTGTCCCTCACACCAACAGCAGAAACCTCTACCTATAGCTCTATGAGATGATTTTAGAACAGTAATCTGTCCCTCACAGCAGCAGTAGGAACGTCTTCCTATAGCACTATGAGATGATTTTAGAACAATAGTCTGTCCCTCACACCAGCAGCATGAACCACTCACTATAGCAGTATGAGATGATTTTAGATTAATATACTGGCCCTCACAGCAGCAGCAGGAACCTATCCCTATAACAGTATGGGATGGTTTTAGAACAGTAATCTGTTCCACACAGCAGCAGCAGAAACCTCTCCCTATAGCAATATGAGATGATTTTAGAACACTAATCTGTCCCTCACACCAGTAACAGGAACCTCTCCCTATAGCAGTATGAGATGATTTTAGAACAATAATCTGTCCCTCACAGCAGCAGCAGGCACCTCTCCCTATAGCAGTATGAGATTAATTTAGAACAGTAATCTGTCCCTCAAAGCTGCAGCAGGAACCTCTCCCTATAGCACTATGAGATGATTTTAGGACAATAATCTGTCCCTCACACCAGCAGTAGTAACCTCTCCCTATAGTACTATGAAATAATTTTAGAACAGTAATCTGTTCCTCGCAGCAGCAGCAGGAACCTCTCCCTATAACAGTATGAGATGATTTTAGAACAGTAATCTGTCCCTCACAGCAGCAGCAGGAACCTCTCCCTATAGCACTATGAGATGATTTTAGAACTATAATCTGTGCCTCACACCAGCAGCAGGAAACTCTCCCTATAGCACTATGAGATAATTTTAGAACAGTAATCTGTTCCTCACAGCAGCAGCGGGAACCTCTCCCTATAGCAGTATGAGATGATTTTAGAACACTAATCTGTCCCCCAAACAAGCAACAGGAACCTCTCCCTATTGCACTATGATATGATTTTAGAACAGTAATCTTCCCCACACAGCTGCAGCAGGAACCTCTCCCTATAGAAATATGAGATGATTTTAGAACAATAATCTGTCCCTCACACCAGCAGTAGGAAACTCTCCCTATAGCACTATGAGATGATTTTAGAACAATAATCTGTCCCTTACACCAGTAGCAGGAAACTCTCTCTATAGCACTATGAGATGATTTTAGAACAGTAATCTTTCCCTCACAGCAGCAGTAGGAACGTCTTCCTATAGCACTATGAGATGATTTTAGAACAATAATCTGTCCCTCACACCAGCAGCAGGAACCTATCCCTATAGCAGTATGAGATGATTTTAGCACACTAATCTGTACCTCACACCAGTAGCAGGAACCTCTCCATATAGCAGTATGAGATGATTTTAGAACAGTAATCTGTCCCTCACAGCAGCAGCAGGAACCTCTCCCTATAGCAATATGAGATGATTTTAGAACACTAATCTGTCCCTCACACCAGTAACAGGAACCTCTCCCTATAGCAGTATGAGATGATTTTAGAACAGTAATCTGTCCCTCACACCAGCAGCAGGAACCTCTCCCTGTACCAATATGAGATGATTTAAGAACAGTAATCTGTCCCTCACAGCAGCAGCAGGAACCTCTCCCTATAGCACTATGAGATGATTTTAGAACAATATTCTGGCCCTCACAGCAGCAACAGAAACCTATCCCTATAGCAGTATGGGATGGTTTTAGAACAGTAATCTGTCACTCACAACAGCAGCAGGAACCTTTCCCTATAGCACTAAGAGGATTTTAGAACAATAATCTGTCCCTCACAGCAACAGCAGGAACCTCTCACTATAGCACAATGAGATGATTTTAGAGCAATGATATGTCCCTCACACCAGCAGCAGGAACCTCTTCCTATAGCAGTATTAGATGATTTTAGAACAATAATCTGTCCCTCACAGCAGCAGCAGGAACCTCTCCCTATAGCAGTATGAGATGATTTTAGAACGATAATCTGTCCCTCACACCAGCAGCAGGAACCTCTCCCTATAGAAGTATGAGTTGATTTTAGAACAGTAATCTGTACCTCATAGCAGCAGCAGGAACCTCTCCCTATAGTACTATGAGATGATTTTAGAACAATAATCTATCCCTCACACCAAGAGCAGGAACCTCTCCCTATAGCTCCATGGGATGATTTTAGAACAATAATCTGTCACTCACAGCAGCAGCAGGAAGCTCTCCCTATAGCACTATGAGATGATTTTAGAACAATAATCTGTTCCTCACACCAGCAGCAGGAACCTCTCCCTATAGCAGTATGAGATGATTTTAGAACACTAATCTATTACTCACAGCAGCAGCAGGAACTTCTCCCTATAGCAATATGAGAGGATTTTAGAACAATAATCTGTTCCTCACACCAGCAGCAGGAACCTCTCCCTATAGCAGTATGAGATGATTTTAGAACAGTAATCTGTCCCTCACAGGAGCAGCAGGAACCTCTCCCTATAGCACTATGAAATTATTTTTAGAACAATAATCTGTCCCTCACACCAGCAGCAGGAACCTCTCCCTATAGCAGTATGAGATGATTTTAGAACAATAATCTGTCCCTCACACCAGCAGCAGGAACCTCTCCCTATAGAAGTATGAGTTGATTTTAGAACAGTAATCTGTACCTCATAGCAGCAGCAGGAACCTCTCCCTATAGTACTATGAGATGATTTTAGAACAATAATCTATCCCTCACACCAAGAGCAGGAACCTCTCCCTATAGCTCCATGGGATGATTTTAGAACAATAATCTGTCACTCACAGCAGCAGCAGGAAGCTCTCCCTATAGCACTATGAGATGATTTTAGAACAATAATCTGTTCCTCACACCAGCAGCAGGAACCTCTCCCTATAGCAGTATGAGATGATTTTAGAACACTAATCTGTCCCTCACACCAGCAGCAGGAACCTCTCCCTATAGCTCTATGAGATGATTTTAGAACAATATTCTGGCCCTCACAGCAGCAGTAGGAACCTCTCCCTATTAGCACTAGGAGATGATTTTACAACAATAATCTGTCCCTCACACCAGCAGCAAGTACCTCTCCCTATAGAAGTATGAGATGATTTTAGAACAATAATCTGTCCCTCACAGCAGCAGCAGGAACCTCTCCTTATAGCACTATGAGATGATTTTAGAACAATAATCTGTCAATCACAGCAGCAGCAGGAACATCTCCCTATAGCAGTATGAGATGATTTTAGAACACTAATCTGTCCCTCTCACTAGTAGCAGGAACCTCTCCCGATAGCAGTATGAGATTATTTTAGAACAGTAATCTTTCCCTCACACCAGCAGCAGGAACCTCTCCCTATAGCAGTATGATATGATTTTAGAACATTATCTGTCCCTCAAAGCAGCAGCAGGAACCTCTCCCTATAGCAGTATGAGATGATTTTATAACAGTAATCTGTCCCTCACAGCAGCAGCAGGAACCTCTCCTTATAGCACTATGAGATTATTTTAAAACAGTAATCTGTCCCTCACAGCAGCAGCAGGAACCTCTCCCTATAGCACTATTAGATGATTTTAGAACAGTAATCTGTTCCTCACAGCAGCAGTGGGAACCTCTCGCTATAGCAAAATGAGATGATATTAGAACAGTAATCTGTCCCTCACACCAGCAGCAGGAACCTCTCCCTATAGTAGTATGATATGATTTTAGAACAGTATCTGTCCCTCTCACCAGTAGCAGGAACCTCTCCCGATAGCAGTATGAGATTATTTTAGAACAGTAATCTTTCCCTCACACCAGCAGCAGGAACCTCTCCCTATAGCAGTATGAGATGATTTTAGAACAATAATATGTCCCTCACAGCAGCAGCAGGAACCTCTCACTATAGCACTATGACATTATTTTAGAACAGTAATATATCCCTCACACCAGCAGCAGGAACCTCTCCCTATAGCAGTATGAGATGATTTTAGAACAGTAATCTGTCCCTCACAGCAGCAGCAGGAACCTCTCCTTATAGCACTATGAGATTATTTTAAAACAGTAATCTGTCCCTCACAGCAGCAGCATGAACCTCTCCCTATAGAACTATTAGATGATTTTAGAACATTTCCCTCAATGAGGGAAAGAGTTTTTGAAGTAGGGTTTTAGGTGAATCAACCTCAGTGAGGGAAGGTATTGGTGCGGCCCTGACTGTGTGTACAGTGGACCTTAGATGAGGAATTTAAGAGCTCTAATCTTGCTTTTTATGGAGATACATCTAAACATTCCTAATCGCCAGCAGCTCCAATAAATAAACAGGTTGTAGATAACCACATACATATAAATATATGTAAAATATGACAAGAAAAATATAACCCAAGAAAGCAGAGCAGATGCATTTACCTTGCAACAGTCTGTATAGTCCCCCCTGAGAGGGGTTTATATAGAAGTAATGTAAGTTATCTTGCCAGACCACAAATTTTGTCGCTTTTGTAAACATGACAACTTAGGGCGGGGACACCCAGGACAGAAGTGATGATGTGTCCTCTGTTCTCACAGAGTGTGTATATGTGACAACTTGCGTTGAGGTTGAGCTGGCATTGTGGTTTTGGTGGGGTTAGAATGTCTAGTGCATAGTGGTGTGCTGTAATTGTACCTGATAGGTAAGTTGGTCATTTGGGATAGGCATCATCAATCTTGGTGTGGCATATACCCCCCCCCCCCCCCCCCCCCCGCCGCTTGTTGCATCATGCTGTGGAAGAGAAGCAATTTGAGCTTGCGTAAACAGTAAAAACAGTGTAGATAGCAAACCACAAAAATATATATATATTTTTGTGGATTATGTGCTAAGCTCCAGGTGTGAGGCCCGGATGGATCCTAAATACTCTGGGGTGTTTCATAGAATGTCGGGCGTTCAAATATTTTCATATGGTATTCGAAATAGCTTCCGGTCTGAGTGGTGGTGTTCCTCACAGGGTTGCAGGTGGGTCAGGCGTAGGTGGTGAAAGCATCACATTCAGGAATAGGGAGAATCAGGGTCTATTAGAGTAACATATGGCTGTAATCTGTGGGAGAAGGCGGCAGTGGGAATTTGTTCCTACCGTGGGCTTACTTCTGGAGCACTGTTTCCAACGGTGGGCAAATTGCAAAGCCCATATAAAACCCATAGGTTTAAGAGGGCTTGGGGATATAGATGGTGGAGTCCCTCAGGGGACAGGTATATCTATGGGTCATGGGTGGGTACTCAAAAGGAGGAGACTGTTTCGGGGGGTATGGTGGCCATCTTGGAGGCTACATGTCACATCAGGGATATGAATAGGGTTAAAGGTAGTAGTTCAAATAAGCCAATACTTAGCCATTATGGTTATTGTAGGTATGGCAGATGGTTACGGGTCTTGTCTGTCTCTTCTTGATTGCGGAGCTTTTATAGGGCTGGGATATTGAGGAGGGCCCAGCACTTCAGTACAGGCTCTGACCTCGGAAGGTGACCTGTGTCTTCAATATCTCTGATCCGATGCTTCCATGGGTTCCTCTCTGCAAGGTAGCATTCTATGGTTTGGTGTACGGAATTGAGCGTACCAATTAGGGACCTCCGGTTGTGAGATATCCAAGGTGGCGCAGAATGCAGAGAGATCCTCCAGGAACCTGAGCATGGCCGTGCGGCCCTGGGATGTTTCTGATAGACAAAAGGGAAATTTCCATTTATAATGGACTCCTCTAGCATGAAGTATCTCCAGTAGGGGTCATAGGTCCCTGCGATGCTGCAATGTAATGGCGGACAAGTCCTGATACAGGTGTAGGTCAGTACCTTCATGGGACAGTTGGATCATGTTTCGGGGTTTGCAAAGAATCTCTTCCTTCAAGCGAAAGTCCACCAGGCAGCATACCACATCATGTGGGGGGGTCCGATTCCCGGCCCTTAGGCTTCAGGGCCCTGTGGATCCTCTCCATGTCAATTGTTGTAGAGAGTGGTCTATTAAGAAGGCCATAGAATATACCTTGTACTGTTGGGAGTAGTTGGTCTGTGTCCACTGTCACTGGGAGACCTCTCAATCTCAGATTGTGTCTCCTGCCACGATTATCCAAGTCTTCCATGTGGCGTTGGAGATCCCTCATCTGGAGGGTATGGGTGTCTACTTGCTAGTGAATGCGCCAAGTGGCAGTGTTCTGGTGAGCAGCACTGCGTTCCACCTCCTGCATCCTCCCAGCTAAGGCCTGACTATCATGCCGCAGATCAGTTATGTCGGCTGAGAGGGTGTCTTTGATGTCTGATGCTATGGTGCGGAGATCGTGCATGCTGAGCTGCTGCTGCGTGGATACCCCTCCATCTTTGGCCCATTGTGTTATATAGGCACTGGATTGACTGTGCTGGGGCCTGTGGACGGGGGATATCCCTGCGCTGCCACCGCCATGTTACCTGATTGTGACCGGAGGAGGTCTGGCATGCTCTGGCTCAGGTGATCGGAAGAGTCCCGTGGAGAGCGGGATCATGTGGCAGAGTTGTTGCGGGACGATGTGCCCATGGTTTGGCTGCTCAATCACTCCTCTGAGGCCTCCTATGGAGCAAGTCTTGGCTACTGTCTACTGATTACGTGGCCATCTTCTTCTAAGGCAAACCACCCCCCCACGATTGGCTTTTTTTTCCCTCATGCTGACAGCTGAATACCTATCCTTTATTTACACCACGTGATCAGCTGTCATTGGTTGACAGCTGATCACGTGGTAAGGGGCTGAACATTGGTTATTCGCCCAGTTCCGGGAACACCAGAATTTGAAGGGTGTTCGGCGTGTGTTCGCCCCACCAAACACCCTAGAATGCATGGCATGCTGCACAGGGCATTTTGCATCCTGATTGGGCAAAGCTTTGCTTATCAGGGTGCAGTATAAGCTGTTTGTTAAGGAGAGGGGCCGGGAAGCCGGACGTGGTGACCTTGACAACTGATGAGTCATCAGCTGTCAATGGGTTTCCCCGCTGACAGCTGAGTAAAAAAAAAAAGTAAAAAAAAACTGTTTGGGGTCCCCCCAAAACACATACCAGACCCTTATCAGGGCATGCAGGCTGACAGGTCAGGAAAGGGGGGAGCAAGCGAGCACACCCTCTCCTGAACCATACCAGGCAACATGCCCTCAACATGGGGGGTGGGTGTTTTGAGGTGGGGGGCTTTGTCCCCACCCCAAATCACCTTGTCCCCATGTTGATGGGGGCAAGGGCCTTATCCCCACAACCGTGGCCAGTGGCTGTGGAGGCCTGTGGGTGGGGGGCTTATTGGAATCCGTAAGCCCCCTTTAACAAGCGGGCCCCCAGATTCTGCCCCCCATGTGAATGAGCATCGAGTACATAGTACCCCTACCCATTCAGCAAAAAAGTGTCAAAAAGTAATAAAAACACACATAAAGTTTTTGAAAAATCCTTTATGAAATAATAAAAAATAATAAACACACTATCCCCTGACGTAAATCCATTGTCAACCACTCTGCCCACCACACCCAAAAAATAGAAAAAATGAAAATGATCCCACCGCCATGAAGGTTGCCTGCCTAAGGCAGACTCCACCGTTTTACATTTTTATATAGGTAAGGGGTGGGGTCACCTGCTGGCACTACCCCCTTCTAACATCACTGACCCAGCATGCGCCTGTCTGTGCAGTCAGAAGACCTCCCTGTTGGGTTTGCAGCAGAACTCCCAAACAGAGGGGTTTTTGGCCATTTCTGTTTGTAACAATAATCATGTAGTCATAGAGCGAAACCAAGATCAATCCAGAACTCCACAGCCAAAAGGAAAATTACCAAGGATATACCAAAAGAGCAGAGAAAGCAGGGTGCACAGATCAATAAAAAAATACCACTTTATTCAATCAAGACATAGTACACTTGCACCAAGGTATTCTGTGTTCAACAATAAGTGCAGAGGGGAAGCATGTGGACCTATCAAGGTATCAGGGCTGTGACAAGTAAGCCTCCATAATATAAAGCCGGACCCACCAAACAGATGAAACTGTCTAAAGCCCTACTGCATGCACCTTGTATCACAGCAAACAAGCTACAGTGGAAGTGAATGGGTAGCAACATGTTTCAGTGGCCCCTTTTTTTATTTTTATTTTATATTTAAGTCCATTTTTTGGATTTATTTATAGAGTACATGTATTTAATCACTTCAATACCAGACACTTTATGTCCAAAACAGTGCAATATCTCCAATCTACACCAAACCTTAAAGTGGATGTAAAGCCGATTCATGAAATTTGAGCTGGGCACATAGATCTGAAGTGTTTTGTTATCTCTCTTCAAAGCACTAAGTCCTATAGCTGTCTCTTGCTGTTATCAGCCCTATATTGCCAGGGGACACAGGGACACCCTATTCCTTGGGGACGCGGTCCCATCTACCCTAGGTATCATTGCATACCACATTACTCTCATATTTTGTAATCTTATTTATATATACTGTGGCATTATGAAAGGCGAGGTGGTCGATGGACGTTATGTTTTACCTCGCATGCGTGCATTTTCAGTGAACTAAGGCAAAATCCGGTCCAGGTGTTACCAGCCACCTTAGAAGGGCTGGTTCCAGACCAGATTTTGTGGTACACTTGTGTCCACCAACAGGTGGTATAAATAAGCAGGAGTAGAGCAAGATTTGCTCTGCCTGGGACTCAGGAGCCATCAAGCCTTAGAGAGCTGATGAACTGAAGTTTGCTTTATGGCTGAAACAAAAATGTTTACATTGTCTTTTTTTGTGTTTTGTGGGTGACTGGGTGAAGCCCTTCACTGCTCAGTTAGGAAAACTGGAAATGTTTAGTAAGAGCCTGAATGGCAAGGATTTATTTTCTGTTTTGATTGTTTGACCTTTTACAATAAAACTGGCTACAAGTCAGCTTTTAAGAAAACCTGCCGTTTGGACTACTTTTTTCCCAGGGAAGGTGATCAACATTGAGCTAACCCCACAATACTTTTTTAGATTTTTTCAGTGGGATGATTTAGTCATACAAATTTTTGGTACCCACCTCACAGTTTTGACTGTGGTATCTTATGTGTCCCCCTATATATTGTTTCTAAAGTCGCCAATGGCCATGTGACACAATAACTGCAAGAAGTGTATCTATCTTAATAAATATCCCACACTGTATCTTATGGTAATCATGCTGTTTGGCAGATGCATGTGCTTTTCATAGAAGAAATCCAAGTTCCCCAAGGAAGGATACAAATCCTGACAAATGCAGCCAATAGAATTTACCATGTTATATTTCAGAAATGTGGTTGTTGATGTGTAAGTCCATTTTAATGTCAAATTTAGATTCTGCCATTGAAGGTCAGTCATGACAGCAAATACAGAATACAAGCAGAACAACCTGAATAACAGTATCATAAACTAAATTGTATATATATTAACCCGAATGGTTTTATATTTAATAGAGTTTAAAAAAAGTGCTGAAACTTGTAGAAGAACCTATATATACTGTATATATACTGTATATGTGTGTATTTCTTTGTCAGGGCGTGGAAGTCGAAAAGAAAAAAAAAAAAGGAACTAACTGTATAGGAAAGCATCCTATGGAGCTTAGTGTTTTAATTATCAGAGCTTAAGAACTAAGCACCATAACAACAGGATTTTGTTTCGACTTCAGGGAAGATAACCGTGGTGAACTTTTATGGAGGTTTTGAAATCATTCGACTGGGATTTTAATTAGGTTAATTGGAAAACATGTATGCTCTAACTAGCGACTCTGTGTACTTGCTTTAATCAAATGACGGATAGGGAGATAGAGATTCTGGAGAGGGAAGGAGTGTTGAAATATTTAAAAAAGGTCAGAATTCTTATGAAGTGACTGGAAGAAAACATCCAGCAAGCCCTTGAGATGCTATTAGACTTTACTCATATTTTACTTGATACTACACATGAAAATTCATTCTACAAGATATAGTGATAAAGTATAAAATACTTTACCCACGACGCATGGACTTGCTAACTAAAGACTTATTGGTAAAATTACGTTCAATGAGAAATAAAAATGGTTACAAAATGGGAGAATATATTTTATAATTGCTTGGAAGATGATTATCTCTTTAATGACATTGACTTTAATGACCAGTGCTTGCTGCCTATTCCCGCCCCCTCCCTTATACAGCTATTGATAGTTTGTGGAGTTGTCATTTGGCAAGGATTGGTTGTGTGTTCTGGGTCAGTCAGTTTTTTTTTTTGTAAGTCAACAGCAATTTTCTTGTATTAGAGGACTTGTCAAACATACTCCTTACTCATTCAAATGGGGGGGGGGGATCAGAGGGCCCCCTTATTTTTTAAGAGGACTTCCAGATTCTGATAAGTCCCCTGCTTGCAGACCCACACAATCACAAAGCAGGGATTGTGGGTAAGAGGGTCTGTCCTCATCAACATGGTATCAAAGTGCTTTGCCAGGGGGCACTCCCTCATTTTGAAGTGTTAGGTGAATATTCACAAAACAGAATTTTGCTTGGTTCACATACCACCATGGCCAGCATCTTTCAATCCTGTTCTTCTAAGTTCAGTTTCACTGAGCCCAAGTGGTCATTAACCCATTACTAGCCTGTGACTGGATAGTGAGGAAGAAGCAACACAGTGATTAGTTTATCTCTCTGTCACTCTGCTTTCTCCTCCTATCAGCATGCTCTTTGTCAGTACACAAACTGATTGGCTCCTTATGCTTCTCTTCTCACCTGAGTCTGAGCTCTGCAATGCAGATGCTAATACTAAGTCAAATTCAGGTACTTACACTGCTTGTATTTAAAAACACATTTACTTATGTATTAATGAATACAGAACGGCATTATTTTATTTGAGCATAAACTAACCGAAGCAGTTCCAGACCAAAATCATAAAAGGGTCCAAAATATTTTAATGGTTCACAATAAAACAGCCAATGCATTTGAACATTACAATAATAAACCTGCATGTAATCAACCCCTTTTCGCTTTAAGGGATTTCAGATGCCCGTAGGCGGGCGGGGTTTATAATCATGCAACCGCCATGACATACAATTGCATGATCAGAAAGCTCCAGATTACAAGAAGCGATCGGGAGTTTTCCGTTATCTGCTGGTAGTTGTGCCGGGAGCATGCAGGGTGCGCACTCTCGTGACAGCTGTGTTTGCAAATTGGTACGCAAATATGCGGCCTCTTGGCACCAAGGCCCACCCACCAAAAGGCCCCATATTTGCATAATATCGGCACCTAGGGGTTAATATCAAAAAGCCTTGTGTAGGTAATCAATAGATATGTAAGTAGTAAGCCATTAATAGGTATGCATAACTATGCAGTAAGCTGGAAAATGGTTTGGGACCCTTTCAACACTTGAAATGAGTGTCTTTTGGGCATTTTTCTGGTGAAGCTTCACATCATGTTTCAAACTGCTCATGTGTGAATGTGGACTAGGCACTGGGGCTACTGCCATTATGGTGGGAAGATACACCTGCAATGCTTTCTTGCCACAGCAATATTAATCACAATGCATGGTTTGCATTATTGAAATTGAGAAAGCTGCTGTTTTCTTTACATGATCATTTCGCTGAAGTGCAGTTAGGAAAATATTCTTCCTGCACAGGTCGAGTAGAATTCCAGGATAAAGCCAACTAATCTTAAAAATGCACCCCCCTCCTAACACCTATTCTGAATAACCTGTGTAAAAACGATCTGAATTCTTACCTATTTTTGGGCCATTGCGGTCCTGTTACATGATCAAGCTCCCCTGTGTCAGCCAGAGGTGGCTGCAGAGGAGAGGAGGCAACACCGACAACAGAAGGGCCCTAGTAAACCTATGCGTGACACCACCGCTTCAAGGCAGCCATTGCCGAGTGCTCTTTTCTCTCCCTGCAGCCGCTGCTGGCTGACACAGGGGAGATCAGGTGACTGGACCCTACCAGGTTTTCAAAAATGCAGTTAAAAGTCCCTTGAAAAGAAAAGCATTTATACTCACCCCTGTGCCTCCTACCTCTGTTTTGTCACTTCAGCCTGTCTGACTCTTAAGAGTCACTTCTGAGATTGTTGAATGTCTGTCCCATGTACCCCAACACTGCATACTGTGGGTCCATCCTCCAACCTGTACATTTCTGCTGAGTCCTGTAGTCATATAGGGACAGAGGATGGAACTACAACATGTGACATTGCATGGATCTTTCATCTGGATAATTATTGAATCTGAAACTTCACTTTAAGGATACATGGAGCATTATTTAAAGTGATACTAAACACACACTGTTAAAATTACATTATCCTTACTCTCTCTGTATATGGATGATGGCACTGTAATCATTTTAATAACAATAATAATAATAATAATAAAAAAATGTAAGTACTCTTTTTCTTAATTACTATACAGCTGTCATGTGACCCAGCAAATAGTGGCAAGAGAAGGTTCTAGTCCTTTGCTACTGGTAACATGTTAAAAAAAAAACAGCCTTTGAAAAACACAGTAAAAATAAATAAATAATATCAGTAAACTGTTTTAAATTGTCATACAAATATATCATTGAAATTAAATCTTAATTATTCTTTGGAAAAAACAGGGTGTGAGTAGATTTCTGCTTGTCATGGTCTGTGCCACACCCCTCCAGCCTGTGTCTTAGAATAACATGGAGGTGAAGTCTCCATCAATCAAGATGTAATATCCCACCCCATTGTGTTTAGTTGGTTGGTGGATATGGAGGAGGAGGGAGGAAGTGGGCTGTCATTTACCACTGTGTATACCTCCACATGTAAGACTCTATAGTCACACGGGCTGGTCAGATGTGATTAAGAAAGAAATGCTCAGAGTAAAATACACAAAAGTGTATGAACAGCATGTAATACAGCATTTATTGATAGCTTTTAATGATGTGGGTTTAATGACACTTTAATAATGAAGGTACATATCAGCTGAGCAAAGAAGGATACTCTTAGCAACTAGGTGATGATGGAAAGTCATCTTTCTTTCTGTTACAAACCATTAGATTTGATTAGTGTCTGAACATTAGCCTCTTCAATGCAGCAAAAACCCTTTTCCTAATTTATATGAATGCTTACAAAATATAAAGCTTTAACCACTTCAGCCCCGGAAGGATTTCCAGCTTTAGGACCGGAGCACTTTTTGCGATTCGGCGCTGTGTCGCTTTAACTGACAATTGCGCGGTCGTGCGACGTTGCACCCAAACGAAATTTGCGTCCTTTTTTTCCCACAAACAGAGCTTTCTTTTGGTGGTATTTGATCACCTCTGCGTCATTTCTGATCGCCGCTATAAACAAAAGAAGAGCGACAATTTTGCAAAAAAACCCAAATTTCTTACTTTTTGCTAAAATCCAAATCCAAAAAAAAAATATAAAAAAACATTTTTTTTCACCGTTTTTGGCCGATTTATATTCTTCCTCATATTTGCGATAAAAAAAAATCGCAATCGGCGTTTATTGATTGGTTTGCGCAAAAGTGGTCGCATTTACGGATGATGAGAATTCATTTTTGGGGTTTTTATTTTTTTTTTATT
>BLSH010302467.1:85572-106970 GCA_018402905.1 Glandirana rugosa | reverse complement strand
GGTTCAAGCGTACTTGTCATAAATTCTTCACGTTTAATGAGTAATTCTCAATAGTGAACAAATATTATATTTTAACACTGAAATCACATCCGCGATGGTCTATTATACAAGTTAATATATATAGGTTATCATTTGCACGATTTTGGTACGTTATGGCCACGGACACCACTTTTAATTAGTCGACTCGAAGTGGCAGGGGCGTCTCTCATTATTTCACCACAAACACACCTTGTAACGCCGGGCCGAGAGGCTCCCCCTCTAGATATTAGTCCTGTCCTTCACTCTGTGAAAAAATAATAAACAAATGGAAGACAACCTTCTGCCCTTATTAGTTTGCTCCGGCCAGGCTGCCGTTTCAAAAAACCAAAGAGTATTGTTCCTGTCCTGATTATAGATCTCCCCCTCGGAGAGCCGGGCCGCAATGTTCCACACAAACACCACTTTATTACTCTCTGCGGGGACGGTGAAGCTCAGCTGATTAATTTTCACCACAGGCACCGGTATTGCATGGTTTTAGCACGTTTACTATTGGATATATATAATTGAACATATTATCTGGTAGCGCCTACACTAAAGTCACAATTTTATATTATAAACAAGTGATAACTCTTAATGAGTAATTTGCACTTCTTAAATACTGTTCATGCGAACTTGGAAGATGTTTATTCCCGGGAGTTTGTATTTTTGTAACTTTATATTTTTGGAACTTTGTACTTTACATCTTGTACTTCTATACTTTATATTATTGAAAAACCTAATAAAAAAGCAATGTTTAAAAAAAAAAAAGAAGCAACTCCAGTGCCTCAAACTCTCCTATGCAATGCTATAGCCGGCACGACTTAGGATCACTGCCATGGGACAAGCGCATTTCTTTGACAAGGCCTCAGCTGCTCCATCCTGGTTAGATGAACCTTCACTTAGGAACTGACCATTGGAACAGGCTGAGGGCTGATTTGCAATGAATTGCAATCTTTCTTGCATCAGCAGAGTCGGCCACATCTCCCTACTTGACTTATATAGGAAGACCATATGGCACTTAACCTACTTACCAGAACCCTGCTAAATGATACAGGTACCGTTTCTAAGCCGCAAAAATGCAACAACGGATAAGCTACAGTAACTTTTCATTACCCACTTGTTTATGTTGATGCCCAGGAGCACAGTTACAGTACATACCTGTTTGACAGACAGCCAAGGGCCTTCGGCGCTCCAGAAGGGCAAGTTGAGGAGCCCCTCCTTACACTAGCTGTTATGCTGGTAAGATGGACGTCTCTCACTGGCCAATCTTCCTTTGTTAGTTCTTTATTTTGCTTTTTTTTTGTTTTTTGTCAACGCAGTTGAGTTGGCACGCTACAGACATTACCCTCAGGGTAACCTCTTAGGACTAACCAATGTAAGTACAGGTAACTGTATAGGTGTGTAAAGCACTTTGTGCAGATTTCCCACATCCCAGATTGCAGATTTTTCCAGGTATATACTAGCCCCCACTGTGTAGAAGTGGGCACTCACCCTGCATCCCTGTCAAGATACTTTACATGGTGGACATCCTGATAATCTCGTGGAATGTCAGGGGGCTTAGAGACCCTTTGAAGTGAACAATGGTGACATAAATTTTACAAAAATATCAACCCGCAATAGTATGCTTACAAGAGACACATATGACTAATGATGCGCTAACTTGTTTGAATTACAGATGGGTGGGATGTGCTTGCCATTCGGGTTCACACCTCATTCTCGCGAGCAGTCAGCCTCCTGGTACACCGTCAGATTACTTTTCAAATAATAATGCGGGAGGTTGATCCAGATGGCAGATATATCTTTCTTCATTGCAGAATTTTTCAACTAACCTTCAAATTAGCAATTGTGTATGTGCCCCCCCCATTTACAACAACGGTTCTCGTCAGTTACTGATCTTCCTGGAAGACAAGCCAGAGGCCCCGTTGTTGCTTCTGGGAGACGTTAACGGGTATATGTGCTCCAAACTGGATAAACATCCACAGGCACAGGTGGGAACCCACTTCAAGAGAACCATGCTTCATAGATTTGTAGAGGAAATAGGCTGGATAGACGCATGGAGATGTAAACACCCTACGGAGCGACCGTTTCTATGTTTCTCCAAGACCTACATTACTCTATCCAGGATAGACCTTTGTTTGGTGCCACACATCTCTAAAGTATTATATATTAATAGGATGATGTCAGATCATTCTCCCTTAGTGGTGTGGATTGCTGCTAGACCAACCAGCAATGTACCTAAGGCTCCATGGAAACGTAATCCCTACTGGCTTAATTTAATCCCAGACTCTTCGCATATAGCTACATATATAACTTTGAGGACCCGTTGGCATGCTGGGACGCCTTTAAATGTTACCTTAGAGGTTTATTCATTGATGAAATTAAGGCGGTACAGAACACCACACGGGAGCATGACCGACAGCTATCCTTTCAGGCTCACCAGGCTGAGCAACAATTTATTGCAAACCCGTCCCCTGCGAACCAGGAGACCTGGGTGGAAGCCCAGAGGACACTAAGGGAGCTGCAGGTGGCAAAGGCAAAACTGAAAATGTTCTTTACAAAACAAACATTCTATGAGGAGGGGGAACAAACAGGTAGCTTGCTGGCAAGAACTGCTAATGCCCAACAGGCAATCCCACCTATATCGGCCATTCAATTAACAACAGGCTGCTTAACCAACTCCTCAGACACTATCCTAAAGAAGCTCAGCAAATTCTATGAGGAGCTCTATCAAACTAAGACAGGGACCTTGGAAGCAGATACCGCAAACTACCTAGAGAAAATCACTCTTCCAAAGCTATCAAGAGCTAATTAGCAAGCACTAGATGCCCCTGGCACAGCAGATGAAATCAGTGCAGGTATTGCCTCATTCCCAAACTACAAGGCACCAGGGGAGGATGGCATCCCCATTGAGGTATACAAGCTTTACGCAGATATCTTAGTTTCCCAATTACTGAAGGTATATAGAGCTGCCCTGCAAAATGGGTACCTACCAAGATCAATGTCCGAGGCACACATTTTATTAATTCTGAAACAAGACAAACCACCCATAGACCCGGGCTCCTATAGACCGATATCCCTGCTCCCAGTAGATGTTAAAATACTAGCAAAAATTCTTGCCACTCGTCTCAATAAATGCATCACTACTAGAGTTGAGCGAACCCAAACTGTAAAGTTCAGGTCAGTACCAAACTTTGGGGTGTCCGTGACCCGGACCTGAACCCGAACCCGGACATTTGAAAAAAGTTTGGGTTCGGGGTTCGGGTATTTGATCACGCATGTTGAATAGCTGCAGGGAAGCCAATAAACAAGCGTTTCACTGGTTTGCCTTTAGAAACCATCACAGCCATGCCTACTAATGGCATGGCTGTGATTGGCCAGTGCATCATGTGACCCAGCCTCTTTATAAGCTGGAGTCACTTAGTGCTGCATGTCACATGCTCTCTGGCTAGTGTAGGGAGAGGATGCTGCCGGCGCTTTGAGGGACAGATTGCAGATATAATAACATCTCATCCTGCATTACAGAATGATCTGACTGGACTAGGTAGAGTCTACTGCTTAGAGGGACAGATTATTGTTCTAAAATCATCTTCTAATTCTATAGGGTCAGGTTCCTGCTGTTGCTGTAAGGGACAAATTATTGTTCTAAAATCATCGCCTACTCCTATAGGGTCAGGTTCCTGCTGTTGCTGTAAGGGACAGATTATTGTTCTAAAATCATTTTACTTCCTTTTTCAGCCCTCTAGCACTTTCCAGGACTTTTTTACAGTCATTTTTGTGCCGTAAAGTTTGGGTCCCCATTGACTTCAATGGGGTTCGGGGTCAAGTTCAGGTCAAGTTCGGTACCGAACCTGAACTTTTTCGTGAAGTTCGGCCGAACCCACCGAACCCGAACATCCAGGTGTTCGCTCAACTCTAATAACTACCATTATTCATCCGGATTAATCGATCTTCATGTCCCAAAAATCCACCGCTATTGATATTAGAAGGGTTTACCTCAATATACAAACAGCAGAAGATAATATAGGAGAGAGAACCTTACTGTCCCTTGATGCCAACAAGGCATTTGACAGTGTCAAATGGTCATATTTATGGCAGACACTGAAGAAATTTTGCTTTGAAGAGACCTTTATTTCCTGGGTCCAATTGCTCTATCACACACCGCAGGCCCTAATCAGAGAGGGTGGCAGGGTTTTGTCGACCTTTGACCTAGGAAGGGGGACAAGGCAGGGCTGCCCCCTATCCCCCTCCTGTTCGCTCTTACTATAGAGCCGCTTGCGGCGTTTATGAAAGCGGATAATGTGATTAAGGGGTTTGAGTATGGTGAACTGAGGGAAAAAATAACGCTTTATGAGGATGATATGCTATTCTTCCTTGGAGACACAGATATCTCCCTTAGGCGTGTAATGCAAGTAATAAACATTTTTGGGCTACACTCGGGTTTAACAATTAACTGGTCAAAGTCGGCCATGCTCCCCTTAGATGGAAAGGAGTCTGGATCCCTCTCTGAGTTTTGCCCAGTACCAATAGTCCAGTCATTTAAATACTTAGGCATCTACATTCCCCCCACCATCACAGCTTACTGTAGACTAAACATCGTTCCCCTGTTACATAGATTCAAAGCCAAAATTACTATCTGAAACAAACTATGGCTATCCCTGATAGGTAGAGCCAACCTAATAAAGATCATATTGATGCCCCAGCTCCTCTATTTACTGCATAACGCTCCCACAGTGGTCCCTCTCTATATATATTTAGAATAGTCAGTACGCTATTTCCCTCATTACTTTGGAAAGATAAATCCCCCAGAATAAAACTTGAACAGCTTCAAAGGGCGAAGGACGGGGGGGTGAGTTGCATTACCTAATCCATGGATATACTACCTGGTGTCTCAACTGCAGCATTTCATTGAGGCATTTTGTAGGGATCCAGTGGCTGGCCCCTCTTTATCTCCCTCAGCTTACGCGACTATGAGACATCACATGAAGACAAGAGATATTCCTGGAGCTTTGGAATCCATGAGTTTTGACTCCTCAAATAGACTCTATCTAACCTATTCACGGATCTCTAAGATTTGGTCAAAAGCTAAGATGCTACAAAACGCCACGGGTTTCACTGATTACAGTTTCATTTGGCACAACCAGGGATATGGGGAACTTGCTAAACTTCCATGCGCAGCTCAATGAAAATGTGTGGGAATTACACAACTGTCTCAAATTCTCCACAATGGTGCCCTACGCACCTATGAAGAACTAAGTGATACCTACCACCTCCCTCATACGATGAGGTTCCATTACATACAGCTGGCCCATGCAGTCCATGCACAAGGAATGTCCACAGATTGGTCTCTATTCCCCACACCACTGTTCAGGTACATACAATCCGTAGAGGACACCAAGCGCTTTATATCTGCTTGCTATAACACACTACTTCCATCCTACCTAGAGGGGTACCCTAACAAAGTTAAGGAAAGATGGGAAAGGGATGTGGGCCCTATAGATGAGGAGATTTGGGATAATGCACTAGAATCGATACACCTTAGCTCCCTAAATACAGCCCAGAGACTGTCTTAACTCTTTATAGTGATGAGGATATATTACACCCCCGATAGACTACATCGCATGGGATTGCTGCAGATGCCCATATGTACTTGATGCAAGATGCAGAATGGTTACTTCATTCATTTATTATGGAGGTGCTCCAAGCTGTACCAATACTGGAGCAAGGCATTAGACACTATTAACTTAGCATTCCACTCCTCTATACCCCTGGAACCTACCAGATGTGTTTTGGGCATTTTAGACAACCTCCAATTAACAGAATTTCAACAACTTGCAATCACCAGAGCACTGTTTTAGGCTCGTGAACTTATATTACAACTGTGGAAAGCAGACAGAGCACCCACTCATAAAGAATGGGTTGATAATACGGGCTGCACCCTCAAACTTGAAAAGATTATTTTCAAAATAGGAGATGCCCTCACAAATTTGAAAGGCTGGGGGGAGATTGGCTCGCCATTCCAGGCCTTGCCCCCACAGATCTAATAATGGACAGACTGCTGGGATAATACGCTCTTAGGTCCTGTATGTGGTTTCTTGCCTGTACTATTTCCAAAGTATAAAGATGGTTAATGTGATTTGTGACCGGAATGTCCTGAGAATTCATTAATGGCTGTATTTGTTACTTGTTCAATGCTAAAATGTATGACTTTTTATTTTCAATAAAAGTAAGTCATGAGTTATATGCATACCATAAGAGCTCCAAATAAGACTCTCTTTTCTCCTGACTCAACTAAATGCTAAAAACTGGGGTGGAGGGGGGTGGGGGGGGCAAAAGGCATGGGAAGCTGGGCACTGACCCTGCCACTGAACCAATATCAAAAATAAAAAATAAATACAAATAAAAACAGCAAAGTTATTGGCTCTTGTTATGCAGATGACCAAGGCAAAAGCTAACAACATTGTAGGCTATTACATTGGGGACAATAATTATTTGATCCCCTGCAGATTTTGAAAGTTTACCCACTTACAAAGAAATGAAGGGTCTATAATTTTTTATCATAAGTGTATTGTAAATGATAGAGACAGGACATCAACCAAAAATCCAGAAAAAAAAACACATAAAACAAATGCTATAAATTAAGTTGCAGTTCAGTAAGTAAACTAAGTATTTGATTCCCAAGCAAAGCATGACTTGATGGAGAAACCCTTGTTGGCAAGCACAGAGGTAAGATGTTTCTTGTAGTTGGTGACCAGGTTTGCAAACATCTCAGGAGGGATTTTGGTAAACTCTTCTTTACAAATCTTCTCTAAATCCTTAATGTTTCTTGGCTGTCTCTTGGTAACTCGAAGTTTCAGCTCCCTCCATAAATATTTTATAGGATTAAGGTCTGGAGACTGACCTTGAGACTCGGTGGAGAAACCCTTGTTGGCAAGCACAGAGGTAAGGCATTTCTTGTAGTTAGTGACCAGGTTTGCACACATCTCAGGAGAGATATTGGTCCACTCTTTTTTGCAGATCTTCTCTAAATCCTTAAGGTTTCTTGGCTGTCGCTTGGCAACTCGAAGTTTCAACTCCCTCCATACATTTTCTATAGGATTAAGGTCTGGAGACTGACTAGACCACTCCATGACCTTAATGTGCTTCTTCTTGAGCAACTCCTTTGTTGCCTTGGTGGTATGTTTTGGATCATTGTCAAGCTGGAAGATCCATCCATGACCCATCTTCAGTGTTCTGGCTGAGGGAAAAAGGTTCTCATCCAAGATTTTGCAATACATGACCCTGTTCATTGGCTCCTCATTGCGACAAATTTGGCCTGTACCTTTAGCAGAGACACAGCCCCAAAAAATCATGTTTCCACCTCTTGACTGTAGGGATGGTGTTTTTAGGGTCATACTCAGCATTTTTCTTCCTCCAAACACAACATTAATGCCAAAGAGCTCAATTTTGGTCTCATCTGACCAGAGCACTTTCTCCCAATCCTTCTCTGAATCGTTTAGATGTTCATTGGCATGACTGTACATGTGCCTTCTTGAGGAGGGGGATTCGCCGTGTTTGGAGGAAGAAAAATTATGACCCTAAGAACACATCCCTACAGTCAAGCACACAAGTAGAAACATTATGCTTTGGGACTGTTTCTCTGCTAAAGGTACAGACTGACTTTGCCGCATTAAGGGGCCATGTATTGTAAAATCTTGGCTGAGAGCCTTCTTCCCTCAGCCAGAACACTGAAGATGGGTCATGGATGTGTCTTCCAACATGACAATCACCCAAAACATACCACCAAGGCAACAAAGGAGTGGCTCAAGAAGAAGCACATTAAGGTCATGGAGTGGCCTAGCCAGTCTCCAGACCTTAATCCTATAGAAAATTTATGGAGGGAGCTGAAACTTTGAGTTGAAAAGTGACAGTCAATAAACCTTAAGGATTTAGAGAAGATCTGTAAAAAAGAGTGGACCAAAATCCCTCCTGAGATGTGTGCGCTCCTGATCACTAACTACAAGAAATGCCTTACCTCTGTGCTTGCCAACAAGGGTTTCTCCACCAAGTACTGTCAAGTTTTTCTTGGGGATCAAATACTTATTCTACTGAGCTGCAACTCAATTTATGACATTTGTATCAAGTGTTTTTTATGGATTTTTGGTTGATATTCTGTCTTTATCATTTAAAATACACCTATGATAAAAATTATAGACCCTTCATTCTCTTTGTAAGTGGACAAACTTACAAAATCTGCAGGGGATCAAATAAATATTTTCTCCATAGTATGTGAAAAACCTGTAAACTGTTTCTAATCAACAAAGTTGTATCCTCTCATAAAAGCCAGCTTCCTGACAATTTTGTATTTAGCTTGACTAACACAAATAAGGGTTAAACCTCTGCAAAGTTGTTGACGCTATCCATGTCCCTGTTGTGGCAAATTTCACATACTTCCTGGTTCCCCAGACATCCATCACCTGAACAGGAAGTGAGGCAATATTTATTAAATGAGGATGTAGATATCAATAAAAACCTGACAAAGATTCTTACCCTTACTTATTTTACTAGAAAACCTCATCTTAAAGGTTCTATCAGTTTTAGGTCAGGACTCTGTGCAGGCCAGTCAAGTTCCTCTACACCAAACTCGCTCATCCATATCTTTATGGACCTTGATTTGTGCACTTTTGCGCAGTCATGTTGGAACAGGAAGGGGCCATCCCCAAACTGTTCCCACAAAGTTGGGAGCAAGAAATTGTCCAAACTGTTTTGGTATGCTGATGCCTTAAGAGTTCCCTTCACTGGCCAAGCCCAACCCCTGAAAAACAATCCCACACCATAATCCCCCTCCACAAAATGATTTGGACCAGTGCACAAAGCAAGATCCATAAAGTCATGGATGAGCGAGTTTGGGGTGGAGGAACTTGAATGGTCTGCACAGAGTCCTGACCTCAACCTGATAGAACACCTTTGAGATGAATTAGAGTGGAGTCTGCTAGCCATGCCTTCTCATCTAACATCAGTGTGCTTCTGTAAGAATAGTCAAACATTCCCATAAACATACTCCTAAACCTTGTGGCCAGCCTTCCCAGAAGAGTTGAAGCCATTGTAGCTGCAAACGATGGGCCAACACAATATTGAACCCTACGGACTAAGACTGTGATGCCATTAAAGTTCATGTGCGTGTAAAGGCAGGCATCCCAATACTTTTGACGATATATTGTATATACAGTATACACACACATGCAGCTGCATACAAAAACACACCTGTACAGTACACGCACACACTAACACATTAGCAAATATAAAGTTACTGACTAGTTTTTTTCCTGTCTGAAATCTCACCAACATTGAAACTCTAAATTTAAATTTGCACCCTTGAGCAGTATATGAGGTAAAACTGCAAAATCAAATTAAAGTAAATAAACCATTACATTAGCATTAAATAACATTTACTTTGATATAGCCAAATCCTTTTACACATCATTTAAACATCTCATAACAGCAAATTAATCATTAAATACACCATTAAAACATGTTGCATAACATAAATTAATTTGCTAATAACATTAAGTATCAATGTGTGCTTCATCTCATCTCTTAGGGGGAAAGTTGTGAGCAGTATGGAAAATGTAATTATTCACTTGCTTTTGCCTGATCATTCTTATATTTTAATACAATTAAGAATCTGAATGCATATCTATTTGGCTCATTAAGTTTTCACTTCTAATACTGTCACAGTTGTTTTTGGATAAATAGCACAAAAGATACACAAAACTTCAGCATCAGCCGATTTGTATTGCAAGTATGTATGTTCCATGAGCAATGATCTTCCTTTAAAACCTAAACCGATAAAAGAAGTTTATGCTAATGACCAACTTTAAAACTAGCCACAATCTTTATGTATTAACCCTCCAACCAATTCCTAATGTATAACTAAAGACACATTTTTAGATTTTGGATAGAGTGAAGAGAAATAGAATACCCATCGGCTTTTTATTGCTATCTGGGTTCCTATTAGGGAGATTCACCCTCTCTATTCGTCCTGTTTATTTTGGAGGGATTTCCTCTCACTTCCTGTTTTGACTATGGGATATCTCTCTAATAAGACTAGGATGCCAAGAAAACACTGACATGAGTTATAAGCCTCCCTTAGGCTACTTTCACACTGGGGCAGGGAGGAGCAGTAGCGGTAAATCGCCGCTAATTAGCGGTGCATTTACCGCTATTATAGCGGCGCTACAGCACCGCTATGCAGGCGGGAGTGGGCTCTTTTAACCACCAAGAAGGGGTTAATAAGGGGTTAAAAGCGCTGCCACTCGGGGCTTTCAAGGTGGTGTACAGCCACTTCAGGAGCGCCATCCATTGCTTTCAATGGAGCGGGCAGTGTAGGAGCGGTGTAAACACCGCTCACTGCATGGCCCCAAAGATGCGGCTTGCAGGACTTTTCTTACCATCCTGCAAGCGCACCGCCCCAGTGTGAAAGCACTCTGGGTTTCACACTGGGGAGAATGGGGGGAGAGTTTTTTAGGCGCTGCACAGGAGCTATTTTTAGCACCACGGCGCCTGAAAAACGCTCCAGTGTGAAAGTAGCCTTGCTCTATACAAAAAAAAAAATAAGTTTTACCTAAATTTTCTAGTTCTCATCTCATGGGCCGATGGGCAGGGACACCCTGAGACATACATTTCCTTTCCAATTTTCTTTTGCGTCTCACCACTTGTCTTATATCCCCTCCGTTACTGCACCGTGTGGATAGTTAGTACAAACCCTATATTTATCTTACATGCATGGTCCTGAAGAAGCAAGGGATCATGCATAATGCTTAGACCAGTCAAAAGTGCATGGACAATTCATGATATGCATGACATATTTTATCTATGTGTAAACAGTAATACAATTTATATGTAATTTTATGAAAAATTGTTTTTTTGTGTTATGTTCCCATTTGGCATATTTAAAGTCCCACCTACTTTACCTTATTATGATTTTGAGTTTTCAGTCTTCCATCGTTTTCAGTGGGCCTTCCCACCATAGCTAAACATTGGGAACCACCCCTGGATCTCTGGCATCTAATCACAAGCAGCTCAATTCGCAAGTTTGAATTTGCCAGCCAATGACATTTCAATGCTAACTTTTTTTTAAAAAAGGAACACAGACCCCTTCAAAGGTCTACTGGCCATTTGTCAGCAATTTAAAACATTTTCCCTTTTTATATGTCAATGCTTTATAAAAAAAAAACACTGCTCCCAGCAAGTAACCCTTTGCCTTTTAACACAGAAAATGGGCACTTTTGATTTGATAGATTCAGTTCTCATTCATTTCAATGGGGTTCGGGTTTGGCATCTGAACTTTTTTGAATTTTTACGAACCCTGCTCAAACCGAATGATCCAACATTGGAAGCTGTGGAGGAAACAAAACAATTGGGTCATTCAGAAGCACTATTGAACTTAAAGTATATCTCAACACAAGAACAAAAATGCAATATGTTGAAAACTTCAATAAAAACCTTAAACAATAAAAATGCAATATGTTGCAGTTAACCAGTCCTTAGATGTGACAGCTGTAACGGCTTGCCGACCGCCTCACGTAACAGTAGGGCGGCAGAGCAGCTCTCCTGAGCTGGATCACGTATCTATTATGTGGTCCAGCACTTCTGGGAAGGGGTCACATGTGCGCCGCCACTGCCGCATGGGCTGTGCTGTGATTAGTCACATCACAAGGTGATCGGCTGGTGCTGACCAATAATTGATTCCGACACCCGCTGGTCAGCGAGGAGGAAGACAGGACAGAGCTCTGTCAATGTAAACAATACAGAGCTCTGTTCTGTCAGTGGGGATGTGCTGGTTTTTGTTTCCTTGCAAAGCAGGGGATAAAGACTGACACACCCCTTAGTAAAAGCACCTCACAGCACAAACACCAAGCAATGTTAGGTGCATAATTAACCCTTTGATCACCCTAGATGTTAACTCCTTCCCAGCAAGTGTCATTAGTACAGTGGCAGTGCATATTTTTAGCACTGATTACTGTATTAGTGTCACTGGTTCCTACAAAGTGTCAGTTAGCATCAGTTAGTGTCAGACTGCCCTCCATACTATCACAATCCCGCTATAAGTTGTTGATTGCAGCCATTTCTAGTAAAAAATAAATAAATAAAAATCCCAGTATACAGTACATACCATCATTTGTAGACACTATAACGTTCATGTAAACCGATCAATATATGCTTATTAGGATTTTTTTTACCAAAAAACATGTATTAGGATAAATATGGCCTAAATTTATGAAGACATTTGATTTTTTTACATTTATTTAATGTATATTTATTTATGTTTTATAGCAGAAAGCAAAAAATATTGTTTTTTTTCAAAATTTATTTTTTTCTTGTTTATAGCACAATAGAATAAAAAACCCAGTGGTGATTAAATACCACCAAAATAAGGCTCTATTTGTGGGGAAAAAAGTATATAAATTGCAATTGTGTACAGTGTGGCATGACCGCACCAATATCATTTAAAGTAATGCAGTGGCAAAAAATGGCCTGGTCATGAAGAGAATAATCTTCAAATGGTTAATTTTCCTTTTATAGGCTAAGTACATTTTCTACAAGCACAGAGTGCCTGTTGATCATACCAAGATGTAAGAAACTTCTGTGCTGAACAGAAATCTCAAACAAGGTTATCAGCTCTCCCAGCTATTTTCTTTAAAAAAAAAAGCACATAATTCCCTGTGTTATGGAACTGATGAAAGTGGAAGGTGTGTGCAGTCCAAATCAAGGTAGCAGCCTAGGGTAACAATGCTGCTTCCTCATAGTTACAGTGAGTGAGCGATGTTACCCTAGGACAGAAAATGGAAAATTGTATACTCACCTTCCATAATTTTCCTTTCCTGACGCATCTTCATGGCAGCACACACACTGGGTTGGGACTCCGTCCCCACAACCTGACAGTATTGGTTAACTATAAATTTGAAGGAGAGACACCCCGCTTCAGTCTCTGTATCTATCACCTTCGAAAGGGCGGGATGTTGTGTGCTGCCATGAAGATGCACAAGGAAAGGAAAATTACGGAAGGTGAGTACACAATTTTCCATTTTTCTGACGCATCATGGCAGCACACACACTGGGAAATAACTTGCAAGTCCGTATTTATTAACACGCAGTTGAAGAATATGCTTGAATGACAGTCCTTCCAAATTCTGTCATTGTCAATTGAGCAAAATCCACCTTACAATGGGACATGAAAGTATTTCTGGATGACCAGGTAGCTACCTTGCATATTGTTTCAGGGGAAACTTTGCAGTATGCTGCCCATGAGGTTGCCACTGCTCTAGTTGAGTGAGCCTTAATGCGCTTGGGTACTGGTAGTTGTTGGATAGAGAATGCCTTCCTGATGGATCTGTCTGGCCATGATACAATCGTGCGTGGCGTTGCCATCTGGCTTTTCTTGGTCCTGTAAGGAATCACCAAGAAGTTGTCCATCTTGTTGAAAGTGGCTGTAGCCACTAGATAAGTGCTAATAACTGACTTAATGCCTAAGGCATGTGGTTCGCATTAATCGTTGGTGAAAGTCATGTGAGGTAATAGTGATGAGGAAGGTTCATTTTAGTGTTAAGTCCCATAATAAGATAGAGTCAGAAGGATGAAACGGAGAACTTGAAAGTGCATCTAGAACTACTGAGAGATCCCATGATGGAAATGTTGGTCTTCTTGGAGGTCTGATCTTTAAGCATTCCTTCATGAACTGAATCACCAGAGGATGCAAGGCCCATCTGATGCCTGTTTTTGCAGATGAAGCAGAAATGTGCACTTTTAGAGTACTTGAGCTCAGACCCTTATTTAAATCTGACTGAAAAAACTCCAAAACTTGCGGAACTTCGGGAGATAACGGATTCCAGTTCTTTTGTCGAGCAATAGAGGCAATTCTCTCCCAAATGCTCCCATAGGTGGTGTTAGTGGTGTACTTAGTGGCTTGTAACAGTGTTGATACTACTTCCTGAGAGCAAACTTGTTCTAATAACCTATTCCTCTCAATTTCCATGCCATCAGGTGTAGTTTCTTCGGGGCCGAATGAAGGAATTGGGCCTTGAAAAAGTAGATTCGGTGCCACAGGGAGAAGAAACGGGTCCTCCAAGCTGAGCTGTAACAGGGTCGTGAACCACAGTCTCCTCGGTCAAAAAGGAATTACCGCTATCACTGTGGATGATGAGTTAATGAGCCTGAATAATAATCTGCTGATTAGTGGTGTCGGTGGAAAGATGTATCCTAGTGGAAGTTCCAGGGATGGTGAAGGCAGTCTATCCTTTCCACTTGACAGGAATCTCTGACACTTGTATTCACCGGTGTTGCTGCCAGGTTGATATCCGGAAATCCACAAATTTTGGTCAGGAAACAGAAAGCCTGATGATTTAGAGACCATTCGCTGTTCGACAAGAACTCCCTGTTTAACCACTTGCCGACCGCCCTCCGTGGATTGACGGCGGCAAAGTGGTTCGATATCATGAAACGTCGCAATCATGAGTGCGTGCACTGCCGGAGGCGGTGCTTGCACTCATGAAACTGAGGTGACTGTGGTTCATGACTTTCTTCAGGTTTGGAAACTATTTCGGGATTTTTCGGGGTATCTCTTCAACTTCTTCCCAACCTATTGCTTCTTTAACTGATTTAGCAAAAGGTTCGACTAGAGTAAAGTCCAATCCTGCTGAAACCTCTAGGTCCTCATCTGATGATGAATTAGGGTCTAGAGGAGGACAAGGAACTGTGGAGGATGTACTTAGAGCTGTCCTCCAGTGCTGATGCTTCCAAGATAGACACCCGTACTGACTATCTGATGAGGGCTGTTACTTCTCTGGCATCCGATTCCTTTTCCTTTGTTACTTCATTGAAGCATGTGCAACAGGCAAGTTTTTCTGGCAAAACTGTAGCTCTGCACACTCAGCAAGTGTTTGGTGCAAGGCGTGTGTGATGGCTCCTTATGCAATGAGGTGAAGATGATCTTCTGCGATGGGAATAGTGATGATGTGAAGAAGACTTGAGCGACTTCTCTTAGAATGCCTGTGGCTGTATCCATGACTTGAATGTTCCTTTCACCTGGAGTTTGAAGATCTTGACCTGGTAGGGCTGCCCAAAAAAGGACGTAGCATTAGTGGTCACGCTCTCTTTTTTCCTCTTCACTACTTACCCAGTACTGATGACAACCTCTTACCTTACAGGCTGAGAAGTGAGGCAGAAGAGAAAAAACTTCACCTAGAATAGTGAAAAAACAGATTCAATGAAAACAAGCCTATATGAGCATATACAGAAGTACATACCCATACATAGATATAGAGAACACCCACAGATACACACACACACACACATACACACACACACACACTGGAGGAGCAAGCTACCCCCCATATGCAGGTTACCTTGAGAAGAAATAATCGCTGCAACAGAGGGAGACTTTCAGGGAACACAGCAGCATCTGAGTAGTAAAATGCTGGGCTTTTTAAATCCACCGCCGAGTCGTGGCAGAAATGATGTCACTGCACATTCCCAGAATCCGAGCACCAGCCTCCCATGCCATCTTGGAAAAGGGCAAGGAAGATATCAATAATTTCCTCCCGTGCATGTGCAGATGTGGTGAAAGCACGCGGCCGCCATCTTAGAATGGGTCCGGTGCCTTGTGAGACTACTAGCCTCAAAAAGGTTACAGACAGTAAAATAAAAAGCAGGAAACCCCCAAATAGGTGAAAGAAAAGGTACTGGATGCCACTGCAGCATTCTTTAAGCTTATTTAAATCTTGTGACAGCCAGAAAGTGATGTGCCCTTGAGACCACCAGATTGGGGCTCCCTCCATATAGCTCCTTTAGAGACTGTACAGGAGGGACTTTCATCCAGGAAGAGGCTGAAACCTGGCTTGGGGAAAATGTGGTAAGAGGTGTGCAATATGCATCCAATCTTGTCAGGTGAGGATAAAAAAGTGAATGAAGCGGGGTGTATCTCCTTCAAATTCATAGTTAACCATTCCTGTCACGTTGTGGGGGTGGAGTCACAACCCAGTGGGTGTGCTGCCATGATGCGTCGGGGAAGTTTGTTATTGGAAGGAATGCAAGCTTAAAATAAAGAGGAAAAGGCCTGAAAAAAAAATAAAATGAATGCAACCCTCGTATCCAAGGACAAGTCATTTGCAATATATTACATTTTTGTTTTTGGGTTTGGAGATGCTTTAAACTTCTCTTTTAAGAAATAACTATACTTGACTTTTTCTGTTTGGTAAAGATAAGACAACTCTTTCATGAGTCTTCTTCAATACTGGGCACTTTTACCCCCTTCCTACCCAGGACAATTTTCAGCTTTCAGCGCTGTTGCACTTTGAATGACAATTGCATGGTCATGCAACACTTGAGCTTTCTTTTGGTGTTATTGAATCTCCACTGGGTTTTTTATTTTTTGCTAAATAAATGAAGACAGAACATTTTGAAAAAAAAAATGTGTTTATATTCATTTCTGTTATAACATTTTGTAAATATATAACCTTTCTTCATAAATTTAGCCCAAAATTCATTATATTCTGCTACATTTCTTTGATGAAAATAACACAAATAAGTGTATATTATTTAGTCTGTAGGAAAGTTATAGAGTCCACAAGCTATGGTATATATCTGAAAATTGATCAATCGTGATGTACTGACAGCCTTTCTCATTTCTTGAGGCCCTAAAATGCCAGGAGAGTACAAATACCCCCCACATTACCCCCTTTTTTGGAAAGTAGACAGTCCAAGGTATTTAGAAAGAGGCACAGTGGGTTTTTTGAATTTGTAATTTTTTGTTATAATTTTTTGGAAAATGAAGAAATTAAAAAAACACACACCTTTTTTTTTATTTTTTTACATGCTATCACCAGTGCAGTATAGCATTGTCATACAACATTGACACTGACTGGTGACAGTACGAAAAAAAAAAGTAACATTTTTTTTATTTATTCCTTTTTTAAGTTTTTTTTTTTTTTAACACTGTGACCAGAGCAATATAATGTTAACATAGTAAATCGTTTTGTTATGATCAGCTGTGATTGGTCAAAGCTAATCCCATTGGTCACGGCAGTCAAATGGTACCGGGAGTGAGCCATTACACTGATCAGTCATCATCTGTATCCCCTGAACACAGCCAGTGACAGATTCCGCAGCTGTGTAGCCCTGCAACTGTGCAAGCGGTACTTTCTGAGAGAACGTCATGTGAAAAGCCACCGCCCGGCCGTCATTCTGCTATAAGCCAGATAGAAAGGTGTTAATTTTAACATCAATCTGGCAGAGTTGAGTTGATTAGTGTCATCCACTGAAAGAGTAAGTGGCCTGAGATCCTCACCCCCTCCCCCAGTATTTATAATGTGCATTATAGAGCTTGTAAGTAAATGGGGATTTAAATGGAGTGAGGGCAGTATGCTGGCATGTAGCGTGTAGCTATGGATGAGCTAAAGGTTCAGTCCAAACACAAGTTCGGACTTAACTTTGGCTGCTTGGGCATTTGCACAAATTTCTGAACATATGTCCATTTGTCAGGAGATGAACATCAAGTGTATTAGCAGTATTCCACTTTTTCACATCCCACTTGTTCTGGCCACCATACAGTATATATTTACTATTTACTATTGGCATCCATTGCTGACAGGAAATGTAGTCTATTACTCCCACCTCCTGTTCATCAGCCGTATGCTTGATACCTCCTGCAGTGAAGGAAGCATGGTGTATGGAGCTCCACTGTCTCTTCATTCAGGCCATGGAAGCATAAGTCTGTAAGTAGGTTGTCATTAGTTTTCAAGTAGCATGTGTTCTACTTATTCAACTGCATCTTTATGTGTGTTTAGTAGTACTTTTCTGCCAGGGATTTCTTTCAGCTAGGCCACATGTTATGTTAGCTCATGCCATATAGTAATGCAGCATGCCTATTTGCACCTGTACTGTAATGTTAAATGCTGATGTATATCTTACAATTGTGTTTTGTAGTTTTACAAATTCAATTTAAAACTCAAATTAAAAGAACTGAAACTTGAACATAAATCTAATCTCAGTAAAGATTACAACTGTTAACCCTTCAGCCTCAGTCTTTAATAAGAACTTGTTCGTTGTCTGCCAAAACTTTGCACTTCAAATACATTGTGAGGGCAGAACAGTAAAAAGATTTTTAACACAGTGGGCCTAGTCTAAGGAAGAGTGGATTCATTCTAATCATCAGCTAACATCTGCAGCCACAGACACTAATCTGTAATCTGTTCCATCATGCAGCACACAGATCAGGATTAGGGATGGGCCAAACACCCCCCCATTCGGTTCACACCAGAACATGCGAACAGACAAAAAATTTGTTTGAACATTCCAACACCGTTAAAGTATACGGGACCCGAACATGAAAAATCAAAAGTGCTAATTTTAAAGGCTTATATACAAGTTATTGCCATAAAAAGTGTATGGGGACGCGGGCACTGCCCTTGGGGACATGTATCAAGCAGTGATTTTAACCACTTCAGCCCCGGAAGGATTTCACGCTTTAGGACCAGAGCACTTTTTGCGATACGGCACTACATCGCTTTAACTGACAATTGCGCAGTCGTGCGACGTTGTACCCCAACGAAATTTGCGTCCTTTTTTTCCCACAAATAGAGCTTTCTTTTGGTGGTATTTGATCACCACTGCGTCATTTCTGATTGCCGCTTTAAACAAAAGAAGAGCGACAATTTTGCAAAAAAACCCAAATTTCTTACTTTTTGCTAAAATACAAATTAAAAAAAAAATATATAAAAAAACATTTTTTTCAACGGTTTTGGCCGATTTTATATTCTTCCTCATATTTGTGATAAAAAAAATTGCAATTGGCGTTTATTGATTGGTTTGCGCAAAAGTTGCTGCGTTTACGGATGATGAGAATTCATTTTAGGGGTTTTTATTTTATTTTATTTTTTTACTAGTAATGGCAGCGATCTGCGATTTTTAGCGGTACTGCGATATTGGGGCGGACATGTCGGACCATTTTGACACTTTTTTGGGACCATTGGCATTTATACAGCGATCAGTGCTATAAAAATGCACTGATTACTGTGTAAATGCCATTGGCAGTGAAGGGGTTAACCTGGGGGGGCGCTCTAAGGGTTAACTGTGTTCCCTGGGCGTGTTCTAACTGTGTGTGGGCTGCCCTAGCAGGGCAAGGGGAATGATCGCAGCTTCCATATAGAGGAAGGCTGTGATCACAGTCCTTCCCCCCTCACAGAACGGAGATCCGTGTTTAAATACACAGACCTCCGTTCTTTCACTCGGGGGGGGGGGGCATCGCGGGTAGCCGGCGGAGATCGAGTCCGCCGCACCCGCTCCCTGGCCCCCCCGGACACAGTGAGCATGCGAGCGCGCCTCCGGCGGCGCGCACACGCTCTCAGTGCACGATCTCGCAGCCGCCTTCATATGACGGTGGTTTGCGATATCGAACCACCTTGTCGCCGTCAACCTGCGGTTGGCAGTCGGCAAGTGGTTAATAATGCTTAAAGTAAAATAATAAAAATGAAATATTATTTTAAATAATGTGCCTGGGGGGTCCCCTTAGCATGCCTGTAAAAGGGCGCACCTCTGTGAGGTTTAGAACAGTACCAGAGCTAAATTACATTTGTAAAGGAAAAATTGTCATTTAAAACCACTCGCAGCTGTATTGCTCCCAGCAATATAGATAAAAATCACTGGAAAAAATTGTGTAGGGTCCCCCCCAGTCCATACCAAGCCCTTGTCACCGGGTGGCCCCGCCCTTGACTACAAATAAACTGTCAAAACATGACGAGTGAAGACGGCGGCAGCTCTCCTATGGAGGAGGAGCTGTGCGTGCTGTCATCTTGCCATGCATTATGGGGCGCTCTGTGGTGGGTGAAGTCGCAGCGAACGCCCCATAATGTTCACACTTCGATGAACGGGCGAACGCCTGTTGTTCGACTCGAACTGCGGGCCCATCTTTAATCAGGATACTAAACCAGCCATCCCTCAGCATACACAAGCAGAGGAAAGCACATGCAGTATGCCAAAGACCAGGCCACACTGCTCAAGCTCTAGAGTCTCTAGACATCAGCTAGTGCTGAAGCTGCCAGGTCCAAGCACACTAGCTCTAGGCATTCAAGCTGCTCTAATCTGTTGTCCAGCAGTGCTGCAGCTGTCAGGGCAATGATGAGAGTACAGGGATGCATAGATGAAGAACATCATAAAAGTAAAGCTGAAGCACTTAGAAGTAAAGCTGAAGCATTTAGAAGAAAAGCAGAGGTAAAAGCATCTATATATATTCTCAAGCAAGAAAAAACTGCTGCAGCAGCCCTAGCTGAAGCTGAAGTTCTCGTGAGAGCTGCAGAAGACCAATACAGAGAAAACTCTGTGATTGAAACCCATATGACACCTCTCAGTGCAATCCAACGCACCAGTGAATATGTACAATTTCATGCGACCATGTACATTGATCAATAGTCTAATGATGCATCAAAATCATCAAAAGTCCCGCTAGCAGCAGACAACTTTGATATCATTCGATGCTACAAGACTGAACCAGAACTTCAATAAGAAAAGCCAAGTGGTTAAGTACTCAGAGAGCAATATGATGGTTCAGAGGCGGCTCTAGGCTTTGTGAGGCCTTAGGCAAAACTTAGATATGAGGCCCCACTCACACCCATAATGGAAAAAATAATTAAAGTGATAAAAATTAACTGTATTAGGAGGGTACAGTATAGGGGGAGGGTAAGTGGACAGTATAGGGGACAGGAGGGTACAGTACAGGGGGCAGGAGGGTACAGTACAGAGGGGAGCAGGAGGGCACAGCACGAGGAGAGGGTAAGTGGGCACAGTACAGGGGGCAGGAGGATAGAGTACAGGGGGGGAGCAAAAGGGCACAGTACAGGGGGGGTAGGTAATTGGACACCGTACAGGGGGTAAGAGGGTACAGTAAAATGGCAGTATTGAATAATATAGATATGGTTTGCTCAAGCAGAGCTGTGCAGGGAAGCTGCCCTCACAGATCCCTATTCTGGCAGGCTGTCCTGGGCTAAATCTATACTGGAATGACAACTCCCCCTCCACCTTCCCCTCCAGAGTTTTTTGCTCTCGTCCGGAACTTTGCAGGGGTTATGGAAGGACCCTGAGGTGGAGCATCTTATTACTGCTGCTGCTTTTGTGGGCGGGATACTGTGCCAATCACATGGGATGAATAGGAAAGGAAGGTCAGCAGTGATTGTTACATCACAGTACACATCCTGCCCACACAAGCAGCAGCAATAGTAAGATGCTCCACCTAGGGCTTCTTTCTTGGCCCCTGAGAAAATGGGAGTGGGGGTGTGGCTGGGAACCATGAGGTAGGGGAGGGGAGGAGGAAGAGGATGGAAAAAGGGAGGGGGGTAGGAGATGGGGAATAGGTA
>BLSH010302466.1:53213-65008 GCA_018402905.1 Glandirana rugosa | reverse complement strand
TGAGGGAGAGTTTATCATTATAAAACCATCTCCTACTGCATTAGGGAGAGGTTCCTGTTGGTGCTCTGAGGGAGAGTTTATCGTTCTAAAACCAACTACTACTGCATTAGGGAGAGGTACCTGTTGGTGCTCTGAGGGAGAGTTTATCGTTCTAAAACCATCTTCTACTGCATTAGGGAGAGGTTCCTGTTGGTGCTCTGAGGGAGAGTTTATCGTTCTAAAACCATCTCCTACTGCATTAGGGAGAGGTTCCTGTTGGTGCTCTGAGGGAGAGTTTATCATTCCAAAACCATCTACTACTGCATTAGGGAGAGGATCCTGTTGGTGCTCTGAGGGAGAGTTTATCGTTCTAAATCCATCTACTACTGCATTAGGGAGCGGTTTCTGTTGGTGCTGTGAGGGGGAGATTATTGTTCTAAAATCATCTCATACTGCGGTAGGGACAGGTTCCTGCTGCTTGTGTGTGGTGCATTTCTTGCACAAAAATAAAAAGTGCATCTACAATTTTCTTTTTTTTTTTTAAAAAAGAATAATAATGTATTATTCTTTTTTTTAATATTAATAAATAGTGCTACATAGTACATTTGTGTCCAGAATGAGGAGAGCGTCAAATAAGGGATGTGGTCATGGTGCTGCTGGTGCTGCTGGTGTTGGTGGTGTTGCTGAAGCTCCTGTTGCAAGTTTATGACGTGTTCAATCTGTGCCAGCTACATGCACAAGTGAAACACCTTCCTCAGGTAGCCGAGAGAACCTTCAACGTTACATGGTAGGCCCGAATGGCGCTCAATGAATAGTGAGGCCAGAACAAGTACAGGCGATCGTAGATTGGGTGGCTGACAATGCCTCCAGTTCCTTCACATTGTCTCCCACCCGGTCCCTTGATAAAAGCTCAGAGTTGGCACCTGAACCTCATGGCCATCTGTCTTTCACCTCACCCCCTTGAAAATCAGCCAAGCAGTCTGAGCCCCATGTCATGGAGCAGTCTCTTATGCTTTTTGATGACTCTGCTGGTGTGCTTTCCATGGGCCATCCACATAGCCCTGCCCCAGAAGTGGAAGACATTGAGTACACCGATGCCCAACCACTTCTGTTGCAGGATGAGGACATGGAAACACCACCGCAGCACGTCTCTGATGATGATGAAACACAGGTGCCAACTGCTGCGGCTTTCCTCACTGTACAGACTGACAAGGAGGGCAGAGGTGAAGGGTGGGTGGAAGATGACATGGAGGATGATGAGGTTCTAGACCCCACATGGAATGAAGGTCATGCGAGTGACATGTGCAGTTTGGAGGAAGAGGGGGTCGTCGCACAGAGGCACCAGCACAGCAAAAGAGGAAGCAGGTTGCAAAAGCGGAGCGAGCGTCCCCTAGACAGTATGCCTGCTACTACCCACTGCACCCAGGGACATAGTACATCAAAGGCAGCTCAAAGGCATTCCCCGGCGTGGCAGTTCTTCAGGCAATGTGCTGACTACAAGACACAAGTGGTTTGCACACTGTGCAATGAGAGGCTGAAGCGAGACATAAATGTTCTAAACCTGCGCACAACCTCCATGACCAGGCATCTAAATGCAAAGCACTTGCTGCAGTGGAATAAGTACCTCAAAATTGGCCTCCTCCTGCTTCCTCTTCTGCTGCTGCCTCGGCCTCTTCCTCCACCTCTACAGTGCCAGTGTCACCTGCCACCCAGCAAACAGACGATGTGACAGCAACGCCACCATACCCGCCACTGTCCCCAAGCATTTCCACACGGTCCCATGGAAGCTTACAGCTCTCCATCTCCCAAACACTGGAGAGAAAGAGGAAGTACCCCCCTACCCACCCACGATCCCTGGCCCTGAATGCCAGCATTTCAAAATTCCTGGCCAGGGGCGTGGCTTGGCACGCAACGAGGATGGCAGCACACTAGCGGCGCTCCGGCTATGACACGAGATCCGGTAGCTATAGAACCACCCGACCAGCAATAAATGCCGTGTAAAAGAGCCTTCAACACCCCGCGCTCTCGTTCACGAAGGGGACTGGCATCTTCATCCGCCAGAAACATCTCGGAGCTGTTCAAGCCGAGGTCAGCGGCCCGCTCTGGACAGGAAACCAAAATGGCGCCGAGCCGCCACGAGGAGGAATAAATCGAGGACTCTCAGTCGGCTCCGGAGGACTCAGGTAGAGGTACCTCACATGCCGACCACCCACTGACATATGCGGACATGTCGGGGTTTGCAGCGGACATAAAGTCGACCTTTTCAGTTGCCATTACTGACTTAAAGTCCAATATACTGGTCCTTACTGAAAAGTTGGCGGCCACGGAGGCGGTGGGCAAACAGAGGGATAAAGCCATCAGACGACTGGAGAGAGTAGTGGAGACCCACTCTATGCACTTCATTGAGATTAACAGACACCTGGAGGACCTGGACAACAGGGGGCGCAGGAACAATATTAGGGTTCGGGGGATCCCCGAATCAGTGGAGGCAGACCAGACTATCCCGGCCTTACAGAGGGTCTTTAACAGTCTTCTAGAGAGACAGAAAGACACAGAGATCCACTTTGTGTGGGCTCATAGAGCCCTTAGACCTCGAGGTCCTGACTCAGCTCCCCCAAGGGACATAATATGCTGTCTCCGGGACTTTACAGTCAAAGAGGATATAATGAGACAAGCGAGAAGGAACGACAGAATAATCTTTAATGGAGAGACAGTCATGTTATTTCAAGATCTTTCCCAGATCACGCTGAGAAACCGCAGAGCCCTGCGCCCCCTCTTGGAGAGATTTAAAGAGGAAGATCTGAAATATTCCTGGTGATTTCCGTTCGCTCTGATGGTCACACAAAATGGCCACCAGCACTATCTCCGCACTCCTGCAGATCTAACAGAGTTCTGTGATGCCTTAGACCTCGGACCTGTTGAGACTCCCGACTGGTACTCAGAATTCCTTGTCCGCCCAGGGGAGGACAGCCCCACTAGATCAGCCTACTCCACGCCTGACCGAGGAACCCATAAGAAAATGAGAAGCAGCAAAGGAGGAGGCTCCAAGGCCGGCACCCAGCTTCAGAGACAGACTCCGGCATGCTCTGCAGATGCTGACTAGCTATCCGGAGTGAATCTTTTACACCTTGATACATATAACATTTATCAGGACCCATCAGCAGCGCCTTAACCCGTATAGATGCATCACTTAGGGCGCTAACCAACGGGGGTACTCCAATGTCGGTGACTATTTGTCATCTCAGATTACCGCTGCATACCATGCAGTCTAGTTACTCAAGGCACCTGATAATACAACATTCTCCTGACTCCTTCATTAACTATCTCCGGACAGATACTCTGATGCATGGCTAAGACATAGTCTCGGAGTTTGTCCATAAGGAATTTACCATCTTTTTGAGGACTTGGCTCCAAATACATGCCTAAAATACGGAGGGGTTGACGGACAGGTCAGAGAGTTCAACTGTCCATACGAGAGACCCACACTTAAGCTGATCTCGGGAGATGCCAGACGTTGGATCCTCCTTCCCATTATAGTATAAGGTTGGGTCTGCTGATCGGAGGGGCAACTTCTGCCAGCGACCCAGTTGGTTTGTGCTCACAGCAGTGGTGAGCTGCCAGGACTTGTAGCTATTTTTACACACTGGCGGGGTTGAGGTTCTGGTCATTTGACCCAGGGTGGTTCTTATCATATTTCAGATTTCACACATTGATGTTTAAAGGGATAGCGTGTTGAGCCATTACACTGCTATCTTTCACAGTTGTTTAGAAAAAACTATTATTAACCTCTGTTCTCCCTTCCTGGATACACAGAGTGTGTGTCCCTGAATGGAGAGGAGAAGGGTGCAGTTGCACCAGGATAGAGCGCAGCCTCCCACTGTACTCCCCAAAAGGTGGGACGTTGGTTCTCCACCAACTCTGAAGTTCGTTAGATTTAGGTATTTGACGATCTAGATTTCCCTTCCTGATTCTCCATATCTTTTTCTCTCTCTTTCTCTTTCTTTTTGTTCTCTCTTCTTTCCTATACTATATTTTTCCTACAATCCCAAGAGGGTTCATCATTCTGTAAAGTGACATTAATCCAAGTTTGTCTTACAGAGGTACAAGAAGTGGTTTGAGGTATATCAGATCCTCCCAACTGGGACTTCCAAATGGCGTATGCTTCTTTAGGGCAGCAGCCCACGGTCATTTCCCACAATACCAGGGGACTGAACATACCAGAAAGAAGGACCACCCTTCTGAGAGAACTCCGAAGAGGTAAGCCACATTTCGTGTTCCTACAGGAAACACACTTTAAGACTCACCATGTACAGAGGCTAACCGACTCCTTTTTCACAAGGGCAATACATGCAACCAATAATGACTCCAGGTGGAAGGGGGTCTCTGTCCTCATTAGCGGGGAGGCCCCATTCGAACTACTGGAGCAGATGACAGACTCAGGAGGCAGGTTTCTATTTTTGAAGGGAACATATGAAGGCAGACCCCTAACACTTGCGAACGTGTATTTCCCGAACAAAAACCATGTCAGGTTTTGCCAGAGGATGATACAGGCATTAAAGGGATTCACCTCAGGATGTCTAATATTAGGAGGAGACTTTAATGTCCCTCTGAATCCCCAGACTGACACTTCGACGGGTAGATCTTCTGTGACATATCGGGCCCTCAAAAAAATCAAAACGCTCCTTCAATCACTTCACTTGATAGATACCTGGCGCCTTGTCCACCCAGAGGGTAGGGATTTTACCTTTTATTCCACACCACACGAACGGTACTCATGCATAGATTATCTTTTTATCTCACAGAGAGATCTAGAGGGACTGACACAGGCCCACATAGGCATTCAAACCCTGTCAGATCATGCTCCAATTTCCTTAACACTGAACCCAGTAGACACCTCTAGGCGGAGCTCGACCTGGAGGCTTAACACCTCACTCCTTACAGATCCAGAGCTTCTACCAGGGGTGAAGCACACACTTGAGGAGTTTTTCGTACGAAACACTACCCCGGGAGTGGACCCCATGAGTGTTTGGGAGGCTCACAAATGTACGATGAGGGGGGAGTTAATGAGATTAGGAGCCAAACGCAAGAGAGAGAGGAAAGCTGAAATTAAAAGACTGACGGACAAAATTAATGACTTGGAGACCATACATAAACAATCGTTATCCATACAATCAGCCACGGAATTATTAGAGACAAGAAAAGTCCTGCAGCAGATACTAGATTACAAAACCAAACGGTTGCTGTTTCTTAGAAAAAAACTGTATTACAAGTCAGGAAACAAGACGGGGAGGCTTTTAGCGAGAGCCCTAAAAGACACAATGGCCACTAACACAATCAAAGGTATCAGGAAACCGGACGGTAAACTAGATGTCACCACAGATGCCATTGCGAAACATTTCCACGCTTTTTACACTAAACTTTATAATCTGACACCCCAATACAGACAGGCAGGTCTACAGGGCGACAGACATGAGATAATTCAGGACTATCTACAGAGAAGTGGCTTGCCTGCTCTAAATCTGACCGATACCATTGGCTTAGACGACCCAATCACTGACACAGAAATTGCTAAAGCAATTTGAGGCCTGAAACCTGGGAAAAGTCCAGGGCCAGATGGGTTTACTGCCATCTACTACAAGACCTTTGTGGAACTACTGATGAAACCACTGACAGGGGCCTTGAACTCTCTGCCAAATTCTAAAAGAGCGTCCCCAGACTTTCTCTCAGCATACATTACGGTGATTCCTAAGGGGGGCAAAAACCCAGAGGCCTGTTCTAGTTACAGGCCGATATCCCTACTAAATTTGGACCTTAAGCTGTTCACGAAGGTCCTAGCCACAAGATTGTGACCCTTGTTGGATAAGGTGGTGGGACGAGAGCAGGTGGGCTTCATGCCGGGAAGGGAGGCAAAAGATAATGTGACAAAAGCTATGCTACTAATCACGGCGGCTCACACTGGAAAGATCAGGGGCCTTCTCCTATCCACGGATGCGGAGAAGGCCTTTGATAGAGTCTCCTGGGATTTCATGCTAGCCACTTGCACGCACATAGGACTCCCCCCACGGATGCTGGCTTGGATAGCATCCATCTATAAGAACCCTTCGGCTAAACTAAAAATTAATGGGTCTCTGTCAGAGAAAGTTCCAGTTACGAATGGCACCAGACAGGGGTGTCCATTGTCACCCCTGCTTTTCATTCTGACACTGGAACCATTCATTGGAATGGTCAACGCCAACCCGGATATTAAGGGCTTCAGGCTGGTGGGTAGGGAGTTTAAGGTGGCAGCATACGCAGACGACCTACTATTTTTTCTAACGACCCCTCATACCACCTTGCCCAACCTCACACTAGCCTTCGCACATTTTGGATATGTCTCCAACCTGAAAATGAATTACTCGAAATTGGAAGCGCTGAACCTAAATATGCCTGTAGCAGAGCTTGAACGGATTAAACAAAATTCGCCCTTTAGATGGGACCCCCACAAATTGAAGTACCTAGGTATTTGGCTAACCCTGAATACCAGCTCAACCTTCACGCAGAATTTTGCCCCTATGCTGGCAAAGATGAAGAAAGAACTAGAAGGCTGGAGTGCAGGTCTTTTTTCATGGTTGGGCAGGGTGGCCATAGTGAAAATGCTTTTACTCCCCAGGCTGTTGTATCTGTTGCGCACACTCCCAATCCACATTCCAACGGGATTCCTGAAGACGATACAATCGCACATTAGGAACTTCATTTGGGGTCACAGACGCCCCAGACTTAAGCTGGCTTTATTGACAGGGACTAAAGAGTCAGGAGGATTAGGTTTGCCAGATGTAAGAGACTATTACAGGGCATCACACATCACAAGGGTCATTGATTGGCACTGTCATAGGGATACGAAGGACTGGGTGACCTTAGAGGCTGACATAAACCCCCTACCACTGACCTCTGTACCATGGCTACCTAGAGAGAAACAACCTCTAGATATGAGGAATCACCCGATTACAGGGACCACCCTGAAGGTCATGTATGAAGTTGCGACAAGCACTGGTATAACCTCTAAGCTAAACCCTCTCACTCCCTTACAGGACAACCCAGACTTCGTTCCGGGACAGGGAAATAGAATCTTTAGATCAGGAGTGACACAACAATCCCTCCGGGTGGGTGACTGTTTCTATAAAGGTAGAAATAAAGACCGTCAGACCCTGATGAACGATCACATGCTTACGCAACTTCCATTCTGGTCATTCTTACAGCTGCATGGTTACGTATCAGACAACAAACAGAAACCATACTTCATCAGACCATTGACATCCTTGGAGTCGGTGTGCCACGCAGGTGAGCACTTCCAAAAAGTGACTTCGGTCACCTATCAGTGGCTAAGGTCGAGTAGAGCCAATGAATCAGAGGATCTCAGGAGGAAGTGGTCAGATGCTCTCCAGAGGGAACTTTCAGACAAACAATGGTCACGGGCTTGCTCGCTGGCCCACCAATGTTCCATTAGTACTAGAATGCAGGAAACTGCCTATAAACTACTAACACAATGGTACATGACCCCGGTCAAATTGAATAAGTGGAGTCCGCAGACATCCGACACATGCTGGTGCTGCCAAAGGGAGAGAGGCACACTGCTACACATATGGTGGCATTGCTCAGCTCTTAAACCATTCTGGGACGCAGTTAAGAAGGGGATCGTTCTCATAACGGAGACTGACCTCACCCTTGATGCGGCAAGTTGCTTGCTGCACATAAACCATTTCTCAATCAGAGCTTACAAAAAGTCCCTGTCCAGACACCTGCTGAATGCAGCGAAATCCTTGATCCCTCTACACTGGAACTCTACCAATATACCTACAGTTAGATGCTGGCTGGCCAAGGTGTCGGATGTCTGCGAAATGGCGGAAACACGGGCACAGGCCTCCAAACAAGTGGAAAGATTCCACAAGACATGGCAGCCTTGGTTTGCTTTTAAGTGGTCTGACAAGCTTGAGTCACTACTAACCTAGTCCTGGGTGCTGACGTGCTCAGAATTTACCATTATACGTCCCTCTTGGGAAGCCCTTTCTTTTCTCATATATCTTCACCTTTACCTTCTCTTTCTTTCTCCTTTTCTAATGATACTCCCTTGGTATCATTGTATATCTGGGAATCTGACGCTATCTCCATTGTATGATTCAGTTTTCGGAAACTTTATCAGGAATGAATGTGTTACAATGTTAGTTATTCATGTTTAAAGCATTTTTGTTTAACAACTTGCTTCTTTTCTCAAAGCTATACCTGGCTTGCCAGGCGAGCTACTGAACAAATGGCAAAGTAACAAGCTTGTACAGATATACCTTTTATGTTGCTTTAATAAACGATTAATGTTTAAAAATTCCTGGCCATTGAAATGCTGTCATTCCGTTTGGTGGACAGGGACAGTTTTTTTTTTTTTTTTATAAATATGTTTATTGGGTTTTCACATTATATAGGATTTACAATGTTACATTTATCAGAGAGGCAATAAACAGCTTTTGTCGAAAGATAACATAGTTGGGGCCTTGGCAAGCAAGGCAAGCTACATAGACAGAGTCCGTAAACCTATAAGGCAAAGCGGTTTGTAAGTGCAGTACTTAACCAAGAACAATGAAAGGTATGATGAACCAGATCATTTGGGTGCTGGTACAGGATGAAAGTAACAAATAACATAAATAGCTGGTATCTTAGGAACAAACATGGCCTAGAGGCCTAGGATAGGCCTGTTTGAGAGAAGGGCCAGGGTAGGGAGGGGGGCTTGGCGTGATCTCTTGCTTCCAGGGTATATCCTGAACGGCTAGTGGGGAAAGTTTCAACTTGTAGATTTCCAGTAGCGTGATCAGGAATTTATTGGGCAAGATAAGAGGCAATCGGTATATCCCCTGGTGGGGGATATAGGTCGGGGTTCGTGGAATGTCAAGGGGGGTCCCCGCCCCTGTTACGAGGAGGATTTTTGGATTTTGAGTTTCCCTAGTGTGTTTGAGAGATCCGCTTTCAGATACCATTCGGATAAGTGAAAGGGTTCCATATAACGTTGGATTTCTTCTGCTGAGAAGGAGTATTCTAAGTAATTCCTCCATCTGGAGAAAAAGCGTTTTGCTGATTTGCAATTCTGGGAAATTACGTCTAGCCATTCTAAGCGGAATAGGTGGTTGACGGCTGCTTTGACTTGTGACAGCACGGGCGGGTCTGCGTTGATCCATTCCTGGGTGATGGTTCTGCGGGCTGCCAGGAGACACAAGTGGGCCCAATGAGAAACTGGAAGCCCCGGAGGGGGTGTGTCTGAGGGAGGTGGTGACTGGTGGCTAAAGAGGCATAGCATTAGGTCTTTAGGGGTATGGCACTTTTGAATTTTATTAATGTAGCGCAGGACGTGGTCCCAAAAAGTTACTATTTTGGGGCAGTTCCAGAACCTATGCAATAGGGTGGGTTTGGGGGCAGAGCACCAGGGACACACTGGGGCGGAGGGGTTCTCCGGTCTGAAGAAAAAAGGGAAGTACGCCCTGTGTGCGATTTTGAATTGGGTTTCCCTCCACTTTTCAGAGACCGTTAAGGCACGTACCTTTCGATATCCCTGTAGGATTTTGGCCGGTGCTTCGGGGTCTTCAAGGGTCTTGGCCCAGGATTGGAGTGGTTGTATGGAAAGTTTGGAGGCCTGGTGGCGGGAGAGGTGGGAGTAGATTTGGGAGATGGAATAATGCCCTCCCGTGGCGAGGGAGTCAATGAACGAGAGTTGGAAGGGTTTAGGGGTAGGGATGATCTCGGTTTTGAGGTAGTGTTTCAACTGGAGATAAGGGAAGAGGTGAGATTTGGGTATAGAGTAGGATTCGATCAGCTCAGGGAAGGATCTGACCGACTTTCCTTCTGGGGTACAAATTTGGTTGATCAGTTTTAGGCCCTGTGAGGACCAAGCAGAGAATGGGGCGCTCATGAAGGAGGGTGGGAACATGGGGTTGCCTGCTATTGGGAGAAAGTGGGATACTTTAGATGGCAAATCTAGGAGTTTTCTCACTTCTCTCCAGGCGACGATCGTGTCTCTGAAGAGGGAATTTGTTCTAAGGCGCAAGGGGAGTGTTGGGAGTTTCGCGTGGGCCAGCGCTCGGAGGGAGTAAGGGGCCGCCAATGCACTTTCAAGGTCGAAGTTTGAGTACCTGGAGTTTTCAGTGAACCAATCGAGCACTTGCCTTAGGAGGCATGAGAGGTTATAAATTCTGATGTTGGGCAGGCCTGTCCCCCCCTCCTCCTTCGGCAGACATAGTTTCCGTAGGGCCACTCTGGGCTTTTTGCCCTGCCAGATGAATGAAAGCAAGGCAGAGTGGATTTTGTGCACATCTTTATGTTTAAGAAGTAAGGGTAAGGTCTGCAGAGGGTATAGGAGCCTCGCAAATGAGACCATTTTGAAAAGATGACATCTGCCGAATAGGGAGAGGGGGAGGGAAGCCCAATTCCCTAGTTCCTGTATGATCTTGTTTATCAGGGGGGGATAGTTCAATGAGTACAGTGATGAGGGTTCTCTTCCAATGGCCAGACCCAGGTATGTGATGTGTTTTTTAGCTATCAAGAAACAGGAGGTTGCTGTCCAGGGTCCAGAGGCCCGAGGGTTCAGGGGAAGGATCTCACTTTTTTCAAAGTTTATTTTTAAGCCTGAGCATGTTTTGAAGGTTTCGAATAGTTCTTGTGTGTAGGAGATATCTCGAGAGGGGTTTGATGAGAATAGAAGAATGTCGTCAGCAAAGAGTGCTGATCTAAGGGTAAGGTTGCCAGCTGACATTCCACTGATTCCCTCACTGGAGTTAATGATTCTAGATAGGGGCTCCAGGGCTAGATTAAAAAGGAGAGGGGAAAGGGGGCAACCTTGGCGGGTGCCCTTAGAGAGAGGGATCTCTGGGGACATAAAGTTCGGTGTGACTAGGCGGGCCGAGGGGGAGGCATACATTTTATGGATATAGTTTAGGACGGGGCCCGCAAATCCAAACGTCTCCATAGCCATGTAGAGCCAGGTGAAGCTTATATTATCGAAAGCCTTTTCGGCATCTAGTGAGATGATGGCTAAGTCTTGATCAGGGTGCCTCTTAGCATTTTCAAGGGCGTGAAGGACCTTTCGAATGTTAAGAGTGGCAGAGCGACCCTGTATGAAGCCCGATTGGGCTGGGCTGATAATGGAAGGGAGAATGTGGGCAAGGCGGTCGGCGATAATTTTGGATAGTATTTTGATATCCACGTTGATAAGAGAGATGGGCCTGTACGAGGATGGTGATAGAGGGTCTTTCCCTTTTTTGCCAATTAATTTGATGTGGGCTTGGGAAGCAGTGGGGGGAAAAGGTCCATCTGTCCAGATGGAGCTATAAACAATCCCCAAGGAGTCTGTGATGAAATCTGCTGTTAATTTGTAGAATTCCGATGACAAGTTCTATAAGCGAGGTGGTAGGTGTTTGAACCTGGGCCCTTTCGAGGACCGGGTCTACCGAACAGTAGCCTTAAGATGTTTAATTGTCGTCTAAAGTAGTGTCTGAGGAACCCCTAACAAATATCGAGGTAGACCTGTCTACCTGGAAAAGGGGGGTGACGAAGGGTTCGGGTGTAGTTTAATTAACCGTTTTTTCCCTTTCTGGGAGATAGTGGTAGGAGCATGTCCGGGTAGAGAGAATAGTTGCACCTATAGTTTTATGATAGGTTTTAATAGCGGCTGGCGGAACGGGTGTAAGAGGGAAGGTAATAGTCGGGTCGGGTTAGCCCGAAGTATGTCCCAGCGAGACGGTGAGAATTGTAAGCTTTCCAGGAAGTGCGGGAACTTTTACGATTCTCCGTGGGACTAGTTCTGA
>BLSH010302466.1:34227-52005 GCA_018402905.1 Glandirana rugosa | reverse complement strand
CCAGCGTATTTGTAAACTAAAACATATAGGGGGGGAATTAGATCCCCAAAAACCATTTCTAGACCTCACTTTTTTCCCCATGGAGTTCCTGTCCACAGTGCACCCGCCAATAAGTGTCCTCCTTCTGGCAGGGGTGACAGGGCTGCACCGAGGAGGGAGGGGGGTAAACGTTGATTGGAGAAGAAGGGGGGGGGAGGGGTGGTAGGAGAAGAGGGGGTAGGGAGGGGGGGAGTGGGCAGGGGGGAGGGGAGGGGGAAGAGGGATGGGAAGAGAGGGCAGGGAGGGAAAGGAGGGGGGAGTAGGGAAATGCAGGGAGAAAAATTGCAGCTGAAGAGGGAGAGGGAAAGGGTAAGGGCCATATATGGCCTGGGCGAGCTGCTCTTGTTGCTGTAACCGTATACCTCTTACTAGCTAGAGTTTAAACGTCAGGTATACAAATAAACCAGAAAATAGCAAACCACATGATGAGGCATCGGAGTATAAGACGGTATCTATAATATATAGGGTTGACTGGTGTAAGGTCTTGGCTTTGGTGGGGGGCGTAAGAAGAGTCCATGGCGGTAGTGGTTGAGGTTCCGATGTAAGGGGTAGCTTCACCGGCGTTATCTTGACGGGTTATGGGCTTCCAGTTGTCCAAAGCGGACCCTCTTGTAGGGGGGTTTCTGTGGGCTGGAATGACTGTGCGAGGCCAAAGCTGACTTCTTAGGTGAGGAAGAGGTAGCTGGCGGGTCCTGCTGGGATTCCTGCTCCATTTCTGAGGGACGGGTGTTGGCTAGGAAGTTTTCCGCGTCTTGTGGTGTGGAGAAAGACACCCGTTCTCCCGTGTCCGTTTGGATGTGCAGGATGGCCGGGTAGGCTAGGCTAAACTTGATGTGTTGTTTGTAGAGTTGCGTGCAGATGGGAGAGAAATCTTTGCGTTTGCGCATTACTTCCAGAGAGTAGTCGGCAAAAATCATCAGGGGGTTGTCATCCACAGACAGGGATCGGTTTTTGCGGAATGCCTGAAGTATGGCTTGTTTGTCGTTGTAGTTCAGGAATCTAACAATTACCGGTCTGGGTCTGGAGCGCTGGTTCGACGGCTGTCCAATCCTATGGGCTCTTTCCACAACGCAGGGGACTTTAAGGCCCAGGAGCTGTGGGATGGTGGTGGAGCAGATAGAGAACAGGGCGGAATGATTGTATGATTCAGGTAGCCCTATTATGCGTAGATTGTTCCTTCTGGACCTGTTTTCCAGGTCATCTAGCTTTTCCTGGAGATCCCTGTGCTGTGTGGAGAGCCTGGCTATAGCTGCGGACAGGACTGCAGTGTCGTCCTCCATCGTGCTTATCCGTTCCTCTGCATGTTCTAGTCTCGCGGAGTGGTGCTGTATTTCATTATGAAGCTGTTCCAGCCCTCTGTGGACTGCTTTCTCTATAGCCTCTGTCACCATGGGGGTGAGGAGGGCGATCACGGCCTGTGCAATCCCTGCAGGGGATGCTGGGTCTGGTGAGGGCTCAGGAGGGGGCCCTGGAAGGGCGAGTTGATGGGCTGAGTTTGGCGGAGAAGCCGCTGATGCGGCCTGTGTCGGCGCTGCGGCCGCCATGTTGGCTGCAGCATGAGAGCCGTCTCCCTCTGTCTGTGAAGGGATCGGCGGCGGACGAGCCGTTTGCCGCTCCACAAAGCGGTCCATCCGTCGGCGCCTGCTTTCCCCGATCTAGGAGGGGTGTTGGGGGGGGGGGTACCTCGGTGGTGGCTGGCTTGTAAGCGGCTTTTCAGAGGAACGCGGCGGGAGCTCTTTCCCTCTAGCTCCTCTCCATGCGGGCGCCGGAACCGGAAGTGACAGGGACAGTTTTAAAAACCTGATGGCGGTGGCTGTCCCACAGTACGTGGTTCCCAGCCGCCACTACTTTTCCAGGCGAGCCATCCCTTCCCTGCACAGGCATGTAAGGTGTGCACTGCCAATTGGTTCCCAGCCGCCACTACTTTTCCAGGCGAGCCATCCCTTCCCTGCACAGGCAAGTCAAGTGTGCACTGCGCAATGCCATCTGTGGCAAGGTCCACATAACCACTGATATGTGGACCAGTAAGCATGGGCAGGGATGCTATATCTCGCTAACTGCACACTGGGCAAATGTAGTGGCGGGTGAGCCTGAGGCGGCTAGCCGTTTGGCGCATGTCCTTCCGCCACCGAGAATTGCAGGGCATTTCTCTTTGCCTCCTGTTACCTCCTCCTCCTACTGCGCTTCCTCCTCCTCCTATACCACCTCCTCATCCTAACACCTTCACCACCGACTTCAGCACATCCAGAGGGAAACGACAGCAGGCTGTTTTAAAACTGATATGTTTGGGGGATAAACCCCACACTGCGCAGGAGCTGTGGACAGGCATTGAACAACAGACCGATGAGTGGTTGTTGCCACTGAGCCTCAAGCCCGGCCTGGTGGTGTGCGATAATGGGCGAAATCTCGTAGCAGCACTGGGCCTAGCCGGTTTGACGCACATCCCTTGCCTGGTGCATGTGCTGAATTTGGTGGTGCAGAAATTTCTAAAAAACTACCCGGATATGTCAGAGCTGCTGCAGAAAGTGCGGGCCGTCTCTGCGCACTTTTGGCGTTCTCACCCTGCTGCTGCTCCCCTGTCTGCGATGCAGCGGAACTTTGGCCTTCCCGCTCACCGCCTCATATGCGACGTGCCCACAAGGTGGAATTTCACCTTGCACATGCTGGAGAGACTGTGCAAGCAGCAGCAGGCAATAGTGGAGTTTCAGCTGCAGCACGCACGGGTCAGTCGCTCTGCGGAAAAGCACCACTTCACCACCAACGAGTGGGCCTCCATGAGAGACCTGTGTACCATATTGCGGTGTTTCGAGTACTCCACCAACATGGCCAGTGCCGATGACGCTGTTTTCAGCGTTACTATCCCACTTCTATGTCTCCTTGAAAAAACACTTTGGGCGATGATAGAAGAGGATGTGGCACAGGAGGAAGAGGGGTCATTTCCACGGTTATCAGGCCAGTCATTCACAAGTGGCTCGGAGGGTGGGTTCCTGCACCAGCATAGGCCAGGTAAAAAATTTTGTGCCAGGGCACAGTTCTGGATGCACAGTCAGGGCACAGTTCTGGAGGATGAGGAGGACGAGGAAGATGAAGAGGAGGAGGAGGAGGAGGAACCATGTTCACAGCAGGGTGGCACCCAACGCAGCTCCTGGGCATCACTGGAGCGTGGCTGGGGGGATACGGAGGACAAAGATTATACACCTCCCACAGAGGACAGCTTGTCTTTGCCTCTGGGCAGCCTGGCACATATGAGCGACTACATGCTGCAGTGCCTGCTCAATGACAGCCGAGTTGCCCACATTTTAAATTGTGCTGATTACTGGGTGGCCACCCTGCTGGATCCCCATTACAAGGACAACGTGCCATACTTAATTCCCTCACTGGAGCGTAATCGGAAGATGTGCGACTACTAGCGCACGCTGGTAGATGCGCTGCTGAGGGCATTCCCAAATGACACAGGGGGCTCTGTGGAAGCACAAGGCGAAGGCTGAAGAGGAAGATGAGGTCGCCAATGCAGCTGTGGCACCGCCAGCACCTCAGAAGGCAGGGTTAGCATGGCCGAAATGTGGAAAAGCTTTGTCAGCAGCCCGCCACAACAAACAGCACCACCAGCTGATAGGCAACGTGTTAGCAGGAGGCAGCATTTCAGCAACATGGTGGAACAGTATGTGTGCATGCACCTACACGTACTGACTGATGGGTCTGTCCCATTCAACTTCTGGGTCTCCAAATTGACCACATGGCCTGAGCTTGCCCTTTATGCCTTGGAGGTGCTGGCCTGCCCTGCAGCCAGTGTATTGTCTGAACGTGTGTTTAGCACCGCAGGGGGGCGTTATCGCAGACAAGCGCAGCCGCCTGTCCACAGCCAACATGGACAAGCTAACGTTTATTAAAATGAACCAGGCATGGATCCCACAAGACTTGTCTGTACCTTGTACAGAATAGACATTTATACCGGTCTCACACAGCCATTGGTATACTTGTTTTTTTTTAATATGTCTCAATATTTTGGGGGCTACCCCAATTAGAAAAAAAAAAAAACAAACAAATAACAGTGTTGGCTACCTCCTCCTCCACCACCGCCACTTCCACCTACACCCCCACGGTCATGGCCTAGTCAACCTCTAGGCTCCTACTCCACATCCACCTCCTCCTCCCATTTTTTTTTGTTATTTTAAGTTATTTCCCTATCCACATTTGTTTGTAGGGCACTTGTCCTACTCCTTACCCCCATTTTGCTTCCTTTTGCAGCCCTCTAGCCCTTTCCAGGACTTTTTTACAGCCATTTTAGTGCCCAAAAGTTCAGGTCACCATTGACTTCAATGGGGTTCGGGTCCAGGGTAAAGTTCAGGTCAAGTTCGGTACCGAACCCAAACTTTTCCGCAAAGTTTGGCTGAACCAGACAAACCCGAACATCCAGGTGTCCGCTCAACTCTAATCTACACTTAATGAGGAAACACGTCATAGGCAGCTGACTCTCTAAAAAAATTAGGGCTATAGCTCTTAGGTTTGTTTGGGTAAAAATTGGTCAATGGTACCACAGTTTGACCGCAGCACCAATAGACCAAAATTACAATAGGCAAAGTGGAAAGTTTTTCCAAAAAAAAATTGAAGTTCACCTTCCCAATGTATTTATGCTCTCTACTGTGTGTTAGCTATCTGCCTGGAGTTCAGGTGTAAGCAAACATGTAACTTGAGAGTGGGGTATACAGCTGGTTTGTTATGGTATCCTGGTCTCTCACAAATGTTGTAAGAAGCTCTGCAGAAAAAGGTGATTGTACCCAGTCCTGTAAAGGAAGGAACCAGTGCTAGATTTCACTGAACAGTGATACTAACCTAGAAACTTGTGACCTCGAAAACCTTTGCTGTTCTACAAGGTAATTGTATGTTCTGGCAATCCACTTAAGAACATTGGACACTTATGTATAGCACTTACTCTTAAAGGAGCCACTGGAAATGTACCCATGTTCATTCCCAGTGGATTGCCCCACAGCCAGGCACAAGCTCTTAGTAACTCTTCTTTTCAATAGCCAGTCTAGGGGTGTTCTTTTTTGTTGTTTTTATTTTTGGAGTAACTGGGTTAGGGTTGAGGGATTTGAGTGGGATACTCCAAAAAGAACTATGTACAGGTTGAGGACAATAAACTTCTTTCTGAAAAGCTGAAGCAAAAGTCCTTGCTTATAGCAAATTGTGGACTTGGCTCTGGTGGAGCCTCTTGTGGAGTCCCTTCACAAAGAACTAGCTAGAGTGAGCTATTCAGGACACTAGCCGATGACCCCTTTACTCAAACACACAGCTGACTCTCTAGCACAAGAGGAGTGGCAGCAGCCCAAAAGTATCCAAAATCTCTTTCGGCAGTCTGTACTCACAAAATGTCCAGGGACAGTTGGTTGCCTCCTTTCAGCTTCATGGAACACCTTTCTCCAGTGATACCAAACTAGATCTTCAGCAGATGCTAGTAGCTTCAGCATCCAGGCCCTCAGATCGCTCACCTAAGGCCTCAAGAACAGCAAGCACATGCCAGTTTTGTCCTGGAGGGCAGTGGCCCTCCAGACTTGACTGATCCTCTGCAGGAAAAGACCCAGAAGCTCAGTGTCTCAGAGAATTTATATAGCATCCCAGCAGCCTTCAGAGCGACACTCCCTGGGACTGGTCAAGGCTGTCTAAATATTTATACTGCCATTTGCATTGCCCCACACCTATGCTTCGGATAGTTATACAGCTCTCTTGAAAGCAGAGGGGTCAGTCAAACTAGCAGCAACTGAAACCCTGAACAGGTCTAACTAATCAAAGGCGGCTTTACTGGTCACAGTGAGCACAGCTAAATTTACCTAACACGCAATTACAGCCACACTAGTTACAGTGAAGCAAGCTAAATTTACAAAAACACAGCTCCACTGAACACAGTGAGCCAGCACTAACTCTAACTAACCCCAGCACCTATCTAGGAGAGAGCTACATATGAAAGGAGTCTCCTAGTGTTAGGGAAAATCCTGCATTTTTGGACTTTTTGGCCGCTATTAGCGCACGCCCGCTCATGTTCACGTGTGCACACGCGCCGGAAACGGCGCCAAACGGCTCTATTTCAGCTGTGCACACCCTGCAACAAGTGCTGTCTGATCTACAGCGTGTGACCTGTTTTCCTGAGCGATCTGTAACCTGTTATCTGTTCCTGTGACCTTGCCTGAACTCTACCTGTATTAACCCCCGGCTTGCCTACGACCATCCGATTGCCTGATCCTTCCGTACTTCTGCTGCCAGCCCATTGCCGACCCTGCTCGTCCCTGACTCTGCTGCTGTGCCTGCGACCACCTGGTCCACCCAAGTATCCTGCTCGGAACACCAGCACCCTTCCAGCACATCTCCTGACCACTGCTGATGGATACTCTTGGACTTCTATGGGCACTCTTACCCCACCATGCTCCTGTGGCCGCTGTCCCAACTCCAGCGGTCCCACGAACCGGAGTCGTAGGAGAGGCCACCCCCAACCGTCAGGCTCACTACCTGGGACTTAACACCTAGCCATAATGCAATACAATGCAACAGCAGAATAAAGCATGAAAGTGATAGTAGGGTACAAAGAGTGTCCCTGCGTGGGACTGCTAGTAAACCAAGTAATCTGCATTCAGACATGTAAATGGGAAACCTCCATATCTTCTGCCTGCCTGGACTATGATATTTATCTGCAGTTCCAAGTAAAGTCAGCAGTTTTCTTTTATTTGTCCCCTTGTTTAATGGTTCACTAAAACACCTAGGGGTACAGTGTCACAGTCTTTCATTTTAACTCCCATTCCATGTCTAGATCGTTTGTAAACCAAAAAAAAACGTACAATGTGACACAAAATTGTCTCTGGGCCAAGTTATATTGAAGTCTCTCTAGTGTTCAGGAACAGAGCAGCATGATAAGTACAGACTCCATGCAGATTTGATTGCTCTTTCTATGGAGCTGTCATGTATAGAAATAAACGGTACCATAACTACTGTTTTTAACTGCTGATTACTAGGCAATTGCATCATGAATTTAAAACGTGATTTATGCAGTTTCCCAATCTGTTCTACAACACTGTGATCTTGGTTCATATGTGATAGATATGCTTTACGTATTGTTTTACATAAACCAACTTGCAATTTATATTCAGGAAGCACATAACTACAGATGCCAAATACAAACCCTTGAATTTAGTATTTATCATGTCTAATGCAGTGCGTCTAGCAGTTATTTTTGGTAGCCTTACACAAATACATAACACTCCCAGTAAAAACATATTTATAAACCGACCGCATAAGCTCATGTAACACTAATTTGTCAGCTTTCATTTGCATGTTTGTTTAGCTAAGAAAAGTATTCACACTACATTAATGTTCTTCTCTACCTTCTACAATATCTGTCCTTTTCCCTAGGGGTGACTTGGAAAGATGCCAGATGAAAACTGTGAAATACTAATTACTGCAAAGAGTAATTAAAAACTCATTTGTAAATTGATTGTTATCCAACAGAAAGCGGGTGGTCTCGGGAGAAATGGCGTTTTTTTCCCCAGTGAGGTCTCAGTTTGCTGGGGAGACAGTTGTTTGGTTCTTCTAATGATACCATACCAGCCAAGCAACCTGAAAACCCTTGGTTAAGTGTTAAATTATTACCTGGTTGCTAGGGATGTGAATGGATTAAAATGAAATTATATTATTTTCCATAGCTAATAAAGGGGTAATCATTGTCAACAGTAACTTTAATGCCTGTTGTTTTCCACCTGACAGTAAATTCTGGGAGGTTGTTCAGATTTTTATTTATGAAGTTTTCTTAGCAAACGTATTAAATGTATGCATTTTGCTACAAGATATTAAATGTGCAAATCAATTTGATAAATCAGTTATAAGCCACATAGTAAATTCTAACAGGCTGCATTATTTAAGTAGACCCTTTTAACCAAAGAACTGAAAGTACCAATTCACAGAAAAGAAGGAGAGGAGGGGGTGAGTGGAAGAGATACAGTGGGTACAGAAAGTATTCAGACCCCCTAACATTTTTCACTCTTTGTTATATTGCAGCCATTTGCTAAAATCATTTAAGTTCATTTTTTTCCCTCATTAATGTACACACAGCACCCCATATTGGCAGAAAAACACAGAATTGTTGACATTTTTTGCAGATTTAGTAAAAAAGAAAAACTGAAATATCACATGGTCCTAAGTATTCAGACCCTTTGCTGTGACACTCATATATTTAACTCAGGTGCTGTCCATTTCTTCTGATCATCCTTGAGATGGTTCTACACCTTCATTTGAGTCCAGCTGTGTTTTATTATACTGATTGGACTTGATTAGGAAAGCCACACACCTGTCTATATAAGACATTACAGCTCACAGTGCATGTCAGAGCAAATGGGAATCATGAGGTCAAAGGAACTGCCTCAAGAGCTCAGAGACAGAATTGTGGCAAGGCACAGATTTGGCCAAGGTTACAAAAAAATTCTGCTGCACTTAAGGTTCCTAAGAGCACAGTGGCCTCCATAATCCTTAAATGGAAGAAGTTTGGGACGACCAGAACCCTTCCTAGAGCTGGCCGTCCGGCCAAACTGAGCTATCGGGAGAGAAGAGCCTTGGTGAGAGATGTAAAGAAGAACCCAAAGATCCCTGTGGCTGAGCTCCAGAGATGCAGTCGGGAGATGGGAGAAAGTTGTAGAAAGTCAACCATCACTGCAGCCCTCCACCAGTCGGGGCTTAATGGCAGAGTAGCCCGACGGAAGCCTCTCCTCAGTGCAAACCACATGAAAGCCCGCATGGAGTTTGCTAAAAAACACCAGAAGGACTCCAAGATGGTGAGAAATAAGATTCTCTGGTCTGATGAGACCAAGATAGAACTTTTTGGCCTTAATTCTAAGTGGTATGTGTGGAGAAAACCAGGCACTGCACATCACCTATCCAATACAGTCCCAACAGTGCCATGGTAGTGGCAGCATCATGCTGCGGGGGTGTTTTTCAGCTGCAGGGACAGGACGACTGGTTGCAAGGAAAGATGAATGCGGCCAAGTACAGGGATATCCTGGACGAAAACCTTCTCCAGAGTGCTCAGGACCTCAGACTGGGCCGAAGGTTTACCTTCCAACAAGACAATGACCCTAAGCACACAGCTAAAATAACGAAGGAGTGGCTTCACAACCGACAACTGACTGTTCTGGAATGGCCCAACCAGAGCCCTGACTTAAACCCAATTGAGCATCTCTGGAGAGACCTAAAAATGGCTGTCCACCTACGATCATCATCCAACCTGACAGGACTGGAGAGGATCTGCAAGGAGGAATGGCAGAGGATCCCCAAATCCAGGTGTGAAAAACTTGTTGCATCTTTCCCAAAAAGACTCATGGCTGTATTAGATCAAAAGGGTGCTTCTACTAAATACTGAGCAAAGGGTCTGAATACTTAGGACCATGCGATATTTCAGTTTTTCTTTTTTAATAAATCTGCAAAAATGTCAACAATTCTGTGTTTTTCTGCCAATATGGAGTGCTGTGTGTACATTAATGAGGGGAAAAAAATAAACTTAAATGATTTTAGCAAATGGCTGCAATATAACAAAGAGTGAGAAATTTAAGGGGGTCTGAATACTTTCAAGGAAACCTGTAATGACAGAAAAACAGAGGCTGTCAATCCTTACTTTTTCTAAAAATTCTAGTTGCCTGGTTCTTTTGCTTATTCAATGGCTTTAGGAACTTCAGAGTCATTGGCCTAAGAATGTACAATCTGTATACTCATTCCAAGTCAATGACTCAGAAATGCTTATGGATGGGGACAGCAAGCCATTAGTATTTTTAGAAGGAGGTCAGCAACAGCAGCACAATCATTTCTCTGGTCAGATAATCGCTTAACTTTTGTTTGAGTGACACACAGTAGAGTAATAGACTTAAACACATGCACAAGGATTATAAGAAACATTATCTAATCCTGTCCCTTATGTGCATTTCAACAAAATTCTGATTGTGGGTATACTTAAAAAGATATAGCAAATTGCCTAATAAGACCACATGACAGCATGTTTTTGATTTGCATTTGGTTCAGGAAGACATTGGAAGCTGAGTTTTGTTTGTGAGTTTGTGTGAGAAAAGGAAAGTTCCTCAAGATGTTTGGCATTCTAGTTCTATAAAGAACAAGAGTCAGTATTTGGAGTTGTACAAGCAGGATGAGGTATCATACACAGAGAGTGTGAATAATGATAATCAGTAAAGGCTAACTTCCCTGAGAGAGTCAAGTATGAGAAGATGCTCCATGGAGTGCAAGATATGCAACAGAATTGTGTCATGATTGCTGAATTTGCCAGCTTTGTCACCTCCTCCCCTTTAAACCCCGATAAATATACAAACACCAATGTTCTTCGATGTTCATTGGCAATCAGCTGAACATCCCATAATGCATTGCAAAAGCTGTCATTGGCCAAAGTCTCACACATGGTGAAACTCTATCTTGGCCATGCTGCAGTGGCTGTACATGTATCAGCAGGCCATAAAAGAGTACCTCTGTGAGTATGCTATATGGACAAGTTTGGTAGAGCTGAAGTTCTTCTCCCCATGTTAGTAGCTCCTCATACAGGACACATGCAAAATATTGTCACCATTTGAAAAAGCAATCAAATTGCTGAGCTGTGACAATATGGGCATCACAGTTCATCCTTGTGTTCTTCTTGCTAGAGCAGACACTGTGTGATATTATAGACAAGTACTGGAAGCACAACAGCAGGAGGTAGAGGAGGACAACCTGGTGTCTCAGAGCCCACTATATCCAAATACCATCCCTTTGAGGCCTCAGCAGTAGAGTTGAGCGGACACCTGGATGTTCGGGTTCAGCGGGTTTGGCCGAACTTCGCAAAAAAGTCCGTATTCAGTACCGAACTTGACCCGAACTTTACCCTGGACCCCGAACCCCATTGAAGTCAATGGGGACCCGAACTTTTTGGCACAAAAATGGCTGTAAAAAAATCCTGGCAAGTGCTAGAGGGCTGCAAAAGGAAGTAAAATGGGGGTAAGAGTAGGACAAGTGCCCTACAAAAAATGGGGATAGGGAAAATAACTTTAAATCAAATAATAAAAATGGGAAGAGGGTGTGGATGTGGAGTAGGAGCCTACAGGTTGACTAGGCCGTGACCGTGGCAGTGTAGGTGATGATTTTAGAACAATAATCTGTCCCTTACAGAAAAAGCAGGAACCTGACCCTATAGGAGTAGGCAATGATTTTATAACAATAATCTGTCCCTTACAGCAACAGCAGAAACCTGACCCTATAGGAGTAGGCAATGATTTTAGAACAATAATCTGTCCCTTACAGCAACAGCAGAAACCTAACCCTATAGAACTAGGAGAGGATTTTAGAACAATAATCTGTCCCTCAAAGCAGTAGACTCTACCTAGTCCAGAATCAGATCATTCTGTAATGCAGGATGAGATCTGCAATCTGTCCCTCAAAGCAGTAGTAGTAATCTCTACCTAGTCCAGAATCAGATCATTCTGTAATGCAGGGTGAGATGTTATTAATATCTGCAATCTGTCCCTCACAGCGCCAGCAGCATCCTCTCCCTAGACTAGCCTGAGAGCATGTGACATGCAGCACTACGTGACTCTAGCTTATACAGAGACTGGGTCACATGATGCACTGGTCAATCACAGCCATGCCATTAGTAGGCATGGCTGTGACAGCTTCTAAGGGCAAACCAGTGAAACGCTTGTTGATTTTCCTGCCCTGCAGCTATTCAACATGCGTGATCAAATACCCGAACCCAGAACCCGAACCCAAACTTTTTTCAAATGTTCGGGTGCGGGTCACGGACACCCCAAAGTTCGGTACGGACCCAAACTTTACAGTTTGGATTCGCTCATCTCTACTCAGCAGGTACGGAAGAAATATGTGGAGGAGTATAGTTGCGATGGTGGCATTCAGGAGGAACAGGACATGGTGCAGGCTTCCAGCTGGGGGTTTCATCCCTCACAAAGTCTGGGAATTGTGGCTGAGGGAAGGTAGCTGTGAAAATGTCATCCCCAGAAATCTGAGGACTTGGGTTCTTGTGCCTCCAGTAATTTGTGGTGGATGGGCTCATTAGTGCTCCAGAGGCTGAAAAAGGACCCTAGAATCCATGGCATCAGGGAGAGTGACCATTACCCTTTATCAACCCTCATGCATCCATAATACAAGCGAAAGTCATAGAGCTCTTCCTGCCTGCACAGAAATAGCAAAAAAAGAAAAACCTGGTGGACATGCTGTAAAGGAACTCTTTTTACCTCCTTTCCAAAGTCTGAAAGTATACTGCCTCATAGACAACATGGCTTGGAACCTGCTGCCATTGAAAGGAAAAGCAGTGATTGGGGGTGGTTGCCTAAGGGAGGCATTCAAAACATTTTTCTCTACCCAAGGCTGCCCACTAAAGCAGCAATTGTCAGTGGCTGCATCATATGGTGAGGGAGTATATGGAATTAAGGACTGTATTGACACCCCTCCAATGGACAACTCCCATGTTTATTGAGTAACAAGGATAAACTACCGGCCAGAACTTGCCCGTTATGGAATCAAGCTGCAGGGATGCCCTGCAGCCAGCATCCTATCCCTCTGGGGGGAAGGAGCTTTGTGAAAGACAAACAAGTCCATCTGTCCCTGGACACAGTTGACTGGCCAAACCAGCTGCTGACAAGGCCTGTACTTGTAATCACGCTGGAAGATGTAACACTAAAGGTCGAGTTCACTTCATTATTCTATCACACTGTTTTCAACCAAGCCCCGATGAAGGGGGTGTTTTTAGACCCCCAAAAATCTCTGGCTACTTTTAGATCGTCCTCTGGCTTTTAATGGTATACGTTTGTATCTGGACCTCTTAGCAGCGGTGTGGCACTTCAATTTCCTCTCTTGTTATATTACACTACAAGCCAGGAAGACCTTGGAGAGCCTCTGGAGTATTGAAACTGCCTGCTCAGGAGCCATATTAGTTATATCAACATCAATACTTTAAGATTTAAATCAATTAAGTAATACCAATGAGATAACTTTATGTGAACAGCACTTTTTTTACACTTTCCTCAATAGTTGACAGGCTGACATTTTGTAAAATGAAGCAGTGAATCAGCAACAACTATCATGCCTCTGTTGCAGATGCTGCCACCTAAAGTATTTTTTATATGTACAGCCTAAGCCTCTCCTTTAAACACTGCAGGCCTGAAATATATCACACCTCCTACCACCTTTGCCATGCTTTTTCCCTATGAGCACACCCAGCCACAATTAAAACCTCCTTCTACCACTGAAGTTTTGGCACTGTTAACATTGACTGCCATCGCTGTAAGCCAGCCACCATTATTATTTTATACTGAGCTCATTGCTGTTGTTTGTAGCAACAACATTTTGATTTTAGCACACCCAATTTTTTCGCATCTGGTTCACATTTGCAAAAAGTTAACTTTTTTTGGCCAAATAACTTATTATATTTCATAGGGCTATTGTGTTTTAGCATAACTAACAACCCAAACCCTAAATTTGCCGCAGGGTTTTTTTTTACAGTTGCAAAGAAATTCAATATTTGGCCAAGTAACAAATATTTCCGTAGGGTTACAATGTTTTAGTACCACTAACACCCCGACCCAATTTTTCTGCAGCTTTTTTACATTTGGAAATAATGTTTTTTTTTAGTCAAGTAACATCCTATGCTCTGCACGCATATTTCTGTAGGGTTGCTTTAGCACCACTAAAACCCCACACCCAATTTTTAAGCAACTGTTTCACTGTTGCAAAGAATTTAGATTTTTTTTTTTTAACTTCTTTTATTTTAAATAAGAAGAATACAGAACAGGTTGAAGGCTGGGATACATTGGTAGTACACAGATTGAATGTAATAACAGTAATGAAAATTTACCAAAACTTCAGAGTGTAAGGTTTCCGGGAACTGCACAGGACCAGTAGTTCAGATGTGGGTGGGTACGGGGGAGAAGAAGGAGGCTGGGAAGTATATACCAAGAGGATCCCGACAGACCTGTCTGCCCTCTAGACACCCCATATGGGAACTCACTGTGTCGAGGAGGGAGAGGGTCGGGAGGATCCTGAAAGCAAGTACAATATTCTTCAGGGGAAAGAAGGCTGTGGTTCCGTGGATCCTTTAGAGGGTTGGATTTGATTAAATACATTTCGGTATTTTCATGTATCTAACATGAAGGGTAGAGATAAGGGGGAGGAAGAAAGAAAAGGCGAGAAGGAGAGATAGGGGTGAGGGCAAGACAAGAGAGGGGGGAGGAGAGGGGGGAGAATAACACAGTCCGAGTCCGTGGGGGTACTCCAGACAGCCACTCTGAGAACCCTATGATTGCCGGGGAAGGGGTGTGGGGTCTCACCATGGTAGAAGTACCTCTTTCTGAAAGGATTGAGGGAGATATTTGTCAATCCAGGGTTTCCAGGACCGCTCAAATTTGGGTATGCGGTCTTTTTCGATGGCATCTAATTTTGCATGGATCATGTAGGAGGTTACTCTATGTTTTACTTCGGGGATTGCTAAAGAGGGTGATTTCCAAGACTTGGCTATGGTTTGTTTGGCGGCAGTAAAGAGGGGGATTAGGCGAATAAATTGTCTATGTGAAAGATTGTCGGGTTTAATAAGTAGGAGGGCAGTTGTAGGGTCTGGGTTTAGGGGGGTTTCGGTCAAATGTGATGCAATATGGAAGATGGAGTTCCAGAAAGCGCGTGCTAGGGGGCAAGTCCACCAGGTATGGAAGAAAGTTCCCGGTTCTGTGCACCCACGGAAGCAGTGTGGGGGGTATGTTGGGACATATTTAGCTATTCGTGATGGGACTAGATACCATCTGGTAAGGACTTTGTAGTTGGTTTCCAATACTTGAGTGCAGGGTGAGGAGGATTTGATAGTGGCCCAGGCCATGGCTCATTGGTTTCGATCAAGGGGGGATCCTAGGTCGCTTTCCCATTTTTGGGTGTAGGAGGGGAGAGAGGGGTATGTAGTATAGAGGAGTTGGGAATAAAGTGTGGAGATGATCCCTCTGGCGTGTGGGTCTTGTTTGCAGAGGTTTTCAAAATAGGTGAAAGAGTTGTAGGGGGTAGGTTGTAGGATGGATGGTGCATAGAAATTTTTAATTTGTAGATATCGGAATATTTCTGATTGGGGGATGTTGTGTTTGTCTTTCAGGTCTTGGAAGGATAGGAATGAGTTTGGGGATACCAAGTCGTGGAGTCTGAGCAATCCGCGGGTTGTCCAGGCTTGGAAGGCTTTGGGGGACTCCCAGGCGGGTGGGAAAGCCGGGTTTCGGAGAAATGATAGAAGGGGGTTATGGGGGGATTGTAGGTTATGCTTTATTTTTAGCCTATCCCATAGAACGGTGTAATGCTTTGTGATTGGGTTGATGATGGTGGGGCGTTCTTTTGGGTTAAGCCATAGCAGGTTGGAGAGGGAGACAGGACCGCAGTCTACTGCCTCAATGGCTGCCCATAAAGGGATTTCCTGCATAGAATAGAATGGTACGTTGGGAGGCTCGCTAATTGGGCTGCTTTATAGTAGAGTGTGAAGTTAGGCATGCCTAGGCCCCCACTCAATTTAGGGAGAAAGAGAGTGTGCTTAGAGATTCTGGGTTTGGTCGAACCCCAGATAAATTTTATTGTCCTTGATTGGAGGATGCGGAGGTAATAAGTTGGGATTGAGATTGGGAGGACTCTGAAAAAGTATAGAATTTTGGGAAGGATGCACATTTTTACCACTGCTATTTTCCCAAGCCAGGAAAGGGACAGCGAGGTCCATTGGTTCATGAGGTTAGATACTGTTTTTAGTATAGGGGGGAGGTTGAGTTGAAAGAGAAGAGACGGATCAACTGGGAGGTGAATCCCGAGATAGGGGATTGATTTTGTCGCCCAGGGGAAGGGAAGGACCGCTTGTGCTGAGGCAAGTTCAGGGGGGGATAGGGTGATATTTAGTGCTTTAGATTTTTGCATGTTGATCACTTAGCCGGAGATTTTAGAGAAGGTGTTGAGGGTGTGGATCAGATTGGGGCCAGAGATTGTTGGGGAGGAAAGGAATAGCAAGATGTCGTCTGTGAAGAGACAGAGTTTGTGGCTAACACCGCCAAGTTCAATGCCTTTTATAGAATGGTTAGATCTAATCTGTGCTGCCAGAGGTTCAATGGCTAGCGCGAAGAGAAGAGGTGAAAGCGGACAGCCCTGTCTTGTTCCTCTCTTGATGCTGAATTTTTGTGATTTGTAGCCTGCGTATCTGACGTACGCTTTTGGGTTGCTATAGAGTGCTTCAATCCAGCTGAGAAATTGTGGGCCGAAACCCCAGCTACGTAGGCAGTGAAGGAGGTAGGGCCAAGACAGGGTGTCAAAAGCTTTAGTTATGTCTAGTGACAGGAAATATGTTGGAATGCGATGCTTTCTGGCTGCATGGGCAATGAGGGTTGCTCGGCGAATATTGTCGCTTGTCTGGCGGAGGGGTATCAGTCTACCTATGAATGTATTTAATCGTGTAGATAGTATTTTGGTCAGAAGTTTTATATCGATGTTTAATAATGACATTGGGCGGAAGTTAGAAGGGAGGGATGTATCTGAGTTGGGTTTGGGAATCATACTAATAATAGCTGTGAGCGATTCTTCTCTAAATTTGTGCTGGTTCAAGATCAAGTTGAAGGCTTTAGATAGAGGTGGGGCGAGAATTTCTGGGAAGGCTCGGTAGTAATGCGCTGTAAAGCCGTCTGGGCCTGGGGACTTATTAGGTTTCAGCTGTTTGATGGCACATATAATTTCCTCAGTTGTGATAAGGTTGTCAAGAAGCGTGCATTCTTCTTGTGATACCTGGGGGATGTTTAGTTGGGCGAGGAAGTTTTCGGTTCCGGTGGGGTCGAGGGGGTTTTCTGAGCATAGAGGGAGCAGAGGTGTTTTTGGAACCTGTTCGCTATTCTTAAAGGATTGCCGGTAAAAGGATCTCTGCCTGACTTTAATCTAAGAGGCTTAAACGGGTTATTTAGTAGTTTCAGGATACGAGCCAAAGGGGTGTCTGGTTTATTAGCTTTCATGAATCTAGTGTGACTTAATTTTTGGTGTAGGGTGTTGGCGTCTTCGGTTAGGAAGAGGTCCCATTGTAGTTTTGCCATGTCGAGGGCGGATTTATTGTTAGTATTAGGATTAGTTGTGAATGACGCATGTGCGCTGAGGTAGTTTCGCTCAAGGTTTTCCGCTAGCTTCAGGAGGTAAGCGTGTTTCTGAAAGGTGTTGCGGATGGATGGTTTGTGGGCTTCCCAGAGGGTGATTGGTGAAATGTCAGGAGTTGAGTTGAGGGTGAAGTATTCTCGAAGAGCCTGTTCAATGGGGAGTTTGTGTGAGGGGTGGGTGAGTAGGGCCTTAGGGAGGGACCAGGTGGTATCGTGTGATTTGGGTAGTATGGATGAGAAAGATGTCAGTACGGCGCAGTGGTCGGTCCAGGGCACCGGCAGAATTTGGGATGAAAGGATTTCAGTGGATAGTTGTAAGGGTGTCAGGATGTGGTCGATTCGCGAAAATGTTTTGTGCGGGTGGGAGTAGTGCGTAAATTTATTTTTCCCGGGGTTGGCTTCATGCCACGTGTCGATTAGGTGAAATTGATTTAAGAGATGTTGGAGGGATTGTTTATGTTGGGAAGTGGTGGGAGAAAAGGGTGATTTATCACTCTGAGCTTAGTACAATAGGTGGGGATAGACTATTTAGTGGGAAAAGAGGGTGGTGAAGGGTTGTATTTGTTAGGGAGGTTGTAGAGAA
>BLSH010302466.1:2736-21987 GCA_018402905.1 Glandirana rugosa | reverse complement strand
TTTAGAACAATAATATGTCCCTCAAAGCAGTAGAATCTACCTAGTACAGAATCAGATCGTTCTGTAATGCAGAATGAGATCTGCAATCTGTCCCTCAAAGCAGTAGACTCTACCTAGTCCAGAATCCGATCGTTTTGTAATGCAGGATGAGATCTGCAATCTGTCCCTGAAAGCAGTAGTAGTAATCTCTACCTAGTCCAGAATCAGATCGTTCTGTAATGCAGGATGAGATGTTGTTATATCTGCAATCTGTCCCTCACAGCGCCGGCAGCATCCTCTCCCTAGACTAGCCTGAGAGCATGTGACATGCAGCACTACGTGACTCCAGCTTATACAGAGGCTGGGTTACATGATGCACTGGCCAATTACAGCCATGCCATTAGTAGGCATGGCTGTGATGGCTTCTAAGGGCAAACCAGTGAAACGCTTGTTGATTGGCTGACCTGCAGCTATTCAACATGCGTGATCAAATACCCGAACACAGAACCCGAACCTGAACTTTTTTAAAAATGTCCGGGTTCAGGTCCGGGTCACGGACACCCCAAAGTTCGGTACGGACCCGAACTTTACAGTTCGAGTTCGCTCAACTCTATTTAATGCCATATAGTTCTGTGTGCATTACTGACAGTTTAACGTCATATAGTTCTGTGTGCATTACTGCCAGTTTAATGCCATTTACTTCTGTGTGCATTACTGCCAGTTTAATGCCATTTACTTCTGTGTGCATTACTGCCAGTTTAATGCCATATAGTTCTGTGTGTGTTAATGCCCGTTTAACACCATATAGTTTTGTGCATTACTGCCAGTTTAATGCAATTTACTTCTGTGTGTGTTACTGCCAGTTTAACACCATTAGTTCTGTGCACATTACTGCCAGTTTAATGCCATATAGTGCTGTGTGCGTTACTGCCAGTTTAACACCATATAGTTCTGTATGCATTACTGCCAGTTTAACGCCATGTAGTTCTGTGTGTGTTACTGCCAGCTTAACGCTATATAGTTCTGTGTGTGTTACTGCCAGTTTAACACCATATAGTTGTGCGCGTTACTGCCAGTTCAACGCCATTTACTTCTGTGTGCGTTACTGACAGTTTAATGGCATATAGTTCTGTGTGCATTACTGACAGTTTAGCGCCATTTACTTCTGTGTGCAGTACTGCCAGTTTAATGCCATATAGTTCTGTGTGCGTTACTGCCAGTTTAACACCATATAGTTTTGTGCATTACTGCCAGTTTAAAGCCATTTACTTCTGTGTGTGTTACTGACAGTTTAACACCATATAGTTCTGTGCATGTTACTACCAGTTTAAAACCATATAGTGCTGTGTGCATTACTGCCAGTTTAACACCATTTACTTCTGTGTGCGTTACTGCCAGTTTAACGCCATATAGTTATGTGCATTACTGCCAGTTTAACGCCATTTACTTCTGTGTGCGTTGCTGCCAGTTTAACACCATATAGTTCTGTGTGCGTTACTGCCAGTTTAACGCCATATACTTCTGTGTGCTGTACTGCCAGTTTAACGCCATTTACTTCTGTGTGTATTACTGCCAGTTTAACACCATATAGTTCTGTGTGCGTTACTGCCATATACTTCCATATACTTCTGTGTGCTGTACTGCCAGTTTAACGCCATTTACTTCTGTGCACGTTACTGCCAGTTTAATGCCATATAGTTTTGTGCTTTACTGCCAGTTTAACGCCATTTACTTCTGTGTGCGTTACTGCCAGTTTAACGCTATATAGTTCTGTGTGCGTTACTGCCAGTTTAACGCCATATAGTTTTGCGCGTTACTGCCAGTTTAACGCCATTTACTTCTGTGTGCATTACTGCCAGTTTAATGCCATATAGTTATGTGTGCGTTACTGACAGTTTAACACCATATAGGTTTGTGCATTACTGCCAGTTTAATGCCATTTACTGCTGTGTGCGTTACTGCCAGTTTAGCTTCATATAGTTCTGTGCACGTTACTGCCAGTTTAATGCCATATAGTTCTGTGTGCGTTACTGCCAGTTTAACACCATATAGTTTTGTGCTTTACTGCCAGTTTAACGCCATTTACTTCTGTGTGTATTACTGCCAGTTTAACACCATATAGTTCTGTGTGTGTTACTGCCAGTTTAACGCCATATACTTCTGTGTACTATACTGCCAGTTTAACGCCATTTACTTCTGTGTTTACGTTACTGCCAGTTTAATGCCATATAGTTTTGTGCTTTACTGCCAGTTTAACGCCATTTACTTCTGTGTGTGATACTGCCATTTTAACGCTATATAGTTCTGTGTGCGTTACTGCCAGTTTAACCCCATGTAGTTTTGCGCGTTACTGCCAGTTTAACGCCATTTACTTCTGTGTGCGTTACTGACAGTTTAACGCCATATAGTTCTGTGTGCATTACTGCCAGTTTAACACCATATAGTTCTATGTGCGTTACTGCCAGTTTAACGCCATATAGTTCTGTGTGCGTTGCTGCCAGTTTAACGCCATTTACTTCTGTGTGCATTTCTGCCAGTTTAACGCTATAAAGTTCTGTGTGCGTTACTGCCAGTTTAACGCCATATAGTTTTGCGCGTTACTGCCAGTTTAACGCCATATACTTCTGTGTGCGTTACTGACAGTTTAATGCCATATAGTTCTGTGTGCATTACTGCCAATTTAACGTCATATAGTTCTGTGTGCGTTACTGCCAGTTTAACGCCATTTACTTCTGTGTGCATTACTGCCAGTTTAATGCCATATAGTTCTGTGTGCGTTACTGCCAGTTTAACACCATATAGTTTTGTGCATTACTGCCAGTTTAACGCCATTTACTTCTGTGTGCGTTACTGCCAGTTTAACGCCATATAGTTCTGTGCGTCACTGTACATTTGATGCATTATATTGCAGTATATTGTAGTGTATCCATGGAGTGTGTCTGTGTAGTGTGAGTGCTCAAATTAAGGTGCACCAAACACCACTTTACATTGAATAACCACTTGCCGACCGCCAACCGCAGATTGACATCAACAAGGCGGCTCGATATCGCAAACCGCCGCCATATGATGGCGGCTGCGAGATCGTGCACCGTGAGCGTGCACGCGCTGCCGGAGGCGCGCTCGCATGCTCACAGTGTTCGGGGGGCCAGGGAGCGGGTAGGGCGGACTCAATCTCTGCCGGCTACCCAGTGAAAGAATGGAGATCTCTGTATGTAAACACGGATCTCCATTCTGTGAGAGGAAGAAGGGCTGTGATCACAGCCTTCCTCTTTATGGAAGCCATGATCACGCCCCTTCCCCTGCCAGTCAAACACTATCACAGTTAGAACACGCCCAGGGAGCACAGTTAACCCTTAGAGCGCCCCCCCAGGTTAACCCCTTCTCTGCCAATGGCATTTACACAGTAATCAGTGCATTTTTATCGCTGTATAAATGCCAATGGTGCCAAAAAAGTTTCAAAATGGTCCGACATGTCCGCCGCAATATCGCAGTACCGCTAATAATCGCAGATCACCGCCATTACTAGTAAAAAATAAAAAAAAAATAACAACCCCAGAAATAAATTCTCATCATCCATAAATGCGGCAACTTTTGCGCAAACCAATCAATAAACGGCGATTGCGATTTTTTTTATCACAAATATGAGGAAGAATATAAATCGGCCAAAACGTTAAAAAAATGTTTTTTTATTTTTATTTTTTGGGTTTGTATTTTAGCAAAAAGTAAGAAATGTGGGTTTTTTTGCAAAATTGTCTCTCTTCTTTTGTTTATAGCGGCGATCCGAAATGACGCAGCATTGATCAAATACCACCAAAAGAAAGCTCTATTTGTGGGAAAAAAAGGACGCAATTTTCGTTTGGGTACAACGTCGCACGACCGCGCAATTGCCAGTTAAAATGATGCAGTGCCGAATCGCAAAAAGTGCTCTGGTCCTAAAGCGTGAAATCCTTCCGGGGCTGAAGTGGTTAAAGTGCATCTACGTACAGATTTCCACTTCTTCTTTACATTTGCTAATAAGCACCGCCCCCTCCCTCCCAATAATGTCTGGGAGAACAACAAGGAGAGGCAGATGTTCCCTTAGCACTGTAAGGGAGACAGCAATAAATGTGTCCACAGGCAAAGGTGGATGTGGTGGTCAGTCCTCAGGCAGGGCATCATTTCCTCTGTTTAGTGAGATTGCCTGTGCTATCTAGCCACAGCATGCAGAGGAGGTGGTGGACTGGCTTACTAAACCTTTCTCATCTTCCTCATCCTCTATCAAGCAAGCAGAGACAAGTGTGCAGTCCCCTGCAGTTGCCAGAATGGATAACCTGCCTCCTTGTCCACATTTATTCCTATCATAATAAAAGGCTGCGCTGTCCTCATAGATCACCATGAGGATATGAAAAAATAGAAGTCCATATATCATGAGGTGAGCAATAGTTCATAAATATGAATCTCCACACAGCTCTAAGTCTCCAGAGTGAAAATTCAACACTCCATATTGTTCTACTGCACCAGTGATTCCACCACCGTTTGTAAAAGGTGTCCCCTTACCAGAAAGGATGGACCTCTTGATTATAGGAGGTTAGCAACGCCAGTGGTTTTACAATCCAGCCAAGGTATGAACAGCTTAAACTTCAAGTTCCTCCAATGTCTCCTATGTTCTTTAAAGATCTCCTCTCGGAAAAAGGAAAGAGACTCCCATGTTGTAAATCCACATACAAATGTATTTAATAAAAAATAGTAACTTACAGTTAAAATTGCATTAGAGCTCCAAGCATAAAACAGTACCACCGGCCAGCGTAAAAATGCCCATCCTTCCGGGATGCAATCGCAGGTGGTGACGTCAGCACGTTGCGTACCCTACACACTTCGTCCTAAACAGACTTCTCCTTGGGGTTAGGGCAACATACTGACATACCACCATTTACACAATAAGTCCACAATCCACCCTCATTCCGAATCTGGAGTGCAGACCGAGAGGCAAAATCCACCATTTTGGAATAGGGAAAGAGAAAAACTTGAACTGATGCCAGTGTTGGTTAAGAGGCTTAATTAGAGAGCATAATCCCCCCAGATGAGAATGTGTGTGAGAAATAAAAATATGTCTACAAACAAAACAGAAATATTCTCTGTATACACTGTCAGGGATGAAATATAGCCACTACTTTAGGGAAAAACTGAGCGATCCGTGGGTCGGATGTGACGTCATGTGTGTTACAGCTGTAGTATTCCCTTCCTGGAAACCATAGAAAGGCGGAAATGATGTTGCCTAGTGTCATCACCTAGCCTTAGAAGGGCAGAAATGACGTGACCTAGTAACTCTAAAATAATTTGTGGGGCACATAAAAACTACAACGGTATATAGGCTATAGATAAAGGAATAATGCCATTATAAAGATGTGAAATGTCAGTGCGGTCCCAAAATAAGATATCCAAGATAATGTGTGTAATTACCCATAGTTTAAAGAAGGCGGAAGTGACGTTAACACCAATTTCTCGTACACAATGTTTATCATTCATATATTACCAAGGGAGAGCTAGAAAAGCGGAAGTGACGGCAGCCCTAATATTTATTAACTCTATTGGAGATGGAAAGGCAAGAATGGTAAACTGAGTGTCCCAGCTATTTGGGTCACCCTCCCTTAAGACGGACCTCAATATCTAAAAATTAACAAAACAAATGTGCCCTGATCATGTCATAGATACAAATCCAAAAGACTAAAGGGTGTTGAGTATAAAATAATACAAATGGTGGGTATAAAATGTATAAACACTATATATAATGTGTTATGACTACAAAAAATGTGTGACTGATCAAAAATAGACAGGGCTAATATATAATATATGTGTGAGTAACATGTCTAAAAATGTAGAATAACTAGAGTATAAATAGGACACAGACAAGTATTAGGTGCAAAGGCCAAGCACTACTTTCTGAACCCTGATTAGTCCATAATAGTCCATAAATGCAACTAAGAAATAAGTTCACATACAGGGCTGCACTCCTTGGGAAGAAAGCCAATTCCAACAGCTGTAAGAAAAAACAAGGAAGAAGGAGCCTCTGAGTGAAGATGTAGGATACATTTATTAAAAACCATACAGTTGGCAACTCACATTTTGAAGAGATTAAAAAAGCACATCTATGAGGGACTTTGGTCCCAAAAGCAAGGAGTAGTGAACGTAAATCTCCGTCAGTCCATGTGGAATCCACAGGCGCTAATAGCTGTGTCCAGTCTGGAACCGAGGGCTGTGACCGGCCGAGTCATAGCGAACGTCTGAACGAGGTCTCGAGCGTAGGATCCCAGAGTCGGGGGCGTGTGATGTCACTAGGCTGTGATGTATTTCTAAGCATACAGCCTGCGATGGTATGACAGGTGCGCTCTTTAACCAGTCATAACAACCAACCAGTGTGCGGCCATCTTCTTATAGCCCAACCATCACGACTGGCGCCAGCGAAGCCGCTGACTTAGCTAAACGTCCCAATGGTGGGTCAAGAGGGATGGAAAACTCTGATCCGGTGCTGCTTGCAGTTGAAGTCCCTGCACAAGCTACACTGCGAGCCAGGATGTATAAATAGGAAAATTGGTATTGTGTTATGTGCCATATAATAAGGCAAAAAATATGTGTTAAAAATAAAAATGACAATAATAATAAAATGAAAAATGAAAAAATTAATAAATGAAAAATGTTAAGCTCAAGGAAGAAAAATTTCTACAGAAGCCTAAAAAAAAGGAAAAAAAATTTATGGCAGCGCCCCAAACTTGGATTGAGTGTACAGACTTATCAAGAATTAGCAATAAATGCATTAACATCGACCTCTATGTTGAGGCCGAAAGGTACATATGATTTAATGCGATGGATCCAGGCCATTTCTAATTTTGAGATACCCCTTACATAGGAGCCCCTCCTCCAGTGGGGACTATACTTATCAATGCCCAAAAAGATGGTATTGGAGGGATCCCTATCGTGATGTAAAGCATAGTGTCTTGATAGCACATTCGTTTGATGGTTGCATCTGATGACACTAGAGTGGGGGGCGCTGCCTGTTTTGTGAAGCAAGAAAAATATATAGAAGGATGGGCTCAGAGAATTGTCTGGCGACCTCCCTGTACCATAAAAACACGACGGGTAACACAATTTTACATGCCTCTAGTGGTCATCCATGGACATTGATCCATAGCATTCTCTATGCTCAGTACATTAGGTTAAGAAGAAACTGTACTTGTCTAGATGATTTCAAATGTCAAGCTAGATTATTGCAGAAATGCTTATCACAGAGGGGTTATTCCAAATACCTTCTGAGGAAAGCATACAACAGGGCACTGCAACAATCTTGCAGTGACCTGCTGTATAAACCAAATCAAAAAGACAAAGATCAAACCACTGCGAGATTCATCACACAGTACTCTGCTTAAAACCAACAACTCCAGTCTATATTGTCCAACTATTGGCACATACTGTGCGATGACCCCACATTGGCTAAATATATCCAAGAAAAAACGCAAATTGTGTTCAAACGAGCTATGTCACTGAGGGATAGACTAACTAACAGCCACTACACTTCGGTACCTGTAACCCGTGAGACCAACAAAGGCACTTACAGATGCGGGGAGTGTATGTTCTGTCCTTGGGTGTCACTGGGATCCGAATTCACACTCCCCAACTGTGAACCATTTAGCCCAAATTTCAGAGCGGACTGTGGCAACCAAGGGGTAGTGTATTTAATGACATACGCATGTGGCGCTTATTACGTTGGGTAAGCAATCCGCCAACTGAGGCAAAAACTTAAAGATCACATATACTCTTCTACCAATGGGAAGATGCTCACACCTGTGAGTAGACATTTGGATCTGTACCACAGGATTGATTCATCTGTGGTCAACTTTTGGGCCCTGGCGGTTATACCGCAGGACCCGAGAGGTGGCGACTGGAACAAAAGAATCTTGCAACAGGAGGCTAAATGGGTGGAATGCCTCAACGCCACTTTCCCTCCAGGACTCAATGAAACCCAATCACATAGAGCCTTTCTATAAGGTTTGATCTGTATGGTTGATCTAGTGCTTTATGTGGTGTTAGATGAACATCTTGTATTGACCCACTATTTTTCACCAACAGACCACATCCACCCGTTACAATATGTTTGTGTTCCCTACTGATCAATATGACAGGTAGAATGCTGCAAATGGTATGCCCTGCACTCTTATCCAAATCAATCGCTTACAAAACTGTTATGTTACATGTGTAACACTTTTATGTTTTTTTTTATTCCAAAATATTTTATTAAAAGAATACAGGTTAATACAACAAGGATCAACACATAATAGGTAGCGAGAAATTGGAGAGAGATTTACCTCAGTAACATATTGCGTCCTTACAGCAAGTATTATCACGTTTTTAACAATAATGAGGGGGAACACTATTGACAAATTGGTTATCGGTAAACATTGTCTGTTTTATGTGTTGAGAAGGGCAACATGTCTGGTCTAAGGGATGGGGGGGAAGGGGGAGGGTGGGGGGGAAAGGACGTACAGAGGAGAGCGTTCTCACGGCATGATGTTTTGCAAACCTATCAGTAGTCTGGGGCAAGAAACCGACGGTTCATAGGTTTATCAAGGTAGGGGTGATTCATTTTGTTAGGTCTCGGTAGCACTCAGAAGTTTTAAAGTCGATCCAGCTCAACCAGGTCTTGTGGAATATATGCAGTTTTTCAGAGGAGATGGCTATTAATTCTTCTATATCGAGGATTTTGTTGACTCTAGAGATCCAGTCTGTGATGACGGGCGCTCTAGTTTGTCGCCAGAGGGGGGGGGATGCAAGCTCTTGCGGCATTAATCAAGTGCATGGTTAGGGATTTTTTGTATGCGGGACCCATGATGCTAGAATGGTGTAGGAGGTATTGTTGATATGAGAATTCAATGGGGTACGTTGTTATTTTTTGAATAAATTCGTGAATTTTGCTCCAGAAGGGGATAATAACTGGGCATTCCCACCAAATATGGATCATTGAACCTGGGTGAGACCTACACCTCCAGCATTGGTCAGAGACTGATGGAAATAGTTTGTGTAGAAGTGTTGGCGTTCTATACCACTTGGTGAGAACTTTATAGTTGTGTTCTTACATGGCAACATCTAGGGTTCCCTTCAGAGCTGTGTCACAAACTCGTTCCCATTGTTCTTCTGTGAGGAGGTTGACATCGGTGTGTTCCCATGCTTTCCTAATGGGGGCTAATTGGTTTGGTTTAGCTGAGGTCAATAAGGAATATAGTGTTGCTATGAGGTGGCGTTTTGGTTGGCCAAGGCAGAGATTTTCGAGAGGGGTTTTAGTTCTTGATAGAGCTGTCTTGTCAGGTAAGCTGTTCAGGAAGTGTGTAATTTGCAAGTATGGCCAGGGCGAAATTGGAGGGAAGTCGTGCCGTTTGACTATGTCATCAGATGAACACAGCCTGCCTCCATGAAAGAAGTGAGTTGCCCTGGGGTGGATGTTAGGTGGGGAGAAAGCAAAGTCTTTTGTTAGGCCTGGAGGAAATTCAGGATTAAATTGGATTGGAGTCAGGGGGCCTGGAATGGATGTTAAATCGGTATGTTTAGCTAAGGCCTGTAGAGTGTTGATCGGTGGGGCGATTAGAGGGTGGTTTTTGGCTGGGTGGTCTTTATTTTTGATTGGTATCCATGTTATTATTTGTGGTGGGGCTCCTAAGCTCAAGTGTTCAAGTTCGACCCAATCTTTTTGCTCGCCGTGTATGTGCCAGTCTATCATTTTGGTGAGTAATGCTGCCTCGTGGTATTGGCGGAAACTCGGAAGGCCAATGCCTCTTTTGTTTTTTGGTGCTTCTAGTCTCTGTATACTGATTCTAGGGTTTCCCCCTTTCCAGAGGTATTTATTGAATTTGGCCTTGAGAGTTTGAAAAAAAGCTTTAGGGAGTGCGATCGGAATTGCTTGGGCCAGGTATAGGAACCTAGGGAGGATGGTCATTTTTAAAGTCGCCGCCTTCCCGAACCAGGACAGATTGAGTCTGCTCCATTTTAACAGATCAGCTGTGGAGCCCTGAAGGAAGGGTAAAAAGTTGAATCGGTATAGATTCTCAAGGTCAGCTGGTAGGTTGATTCCTAGGTAAGGAATTGATGTTGTGTGCCAAGAGAACGGGGAGAGGTCTTTGATGTTGTGTAAAGTCTTGTCGGGTAGTGATATATTTAGGGCTTGTGATTTGTTAAAGTTGATTTTGAAATTCGATAGTTCACCATATTGTTGGCATACTTTCAGTAGGTTGGGAATTGTTATCAGGGGTTTCGTGAGGAACAGTAGTATGTCATCTGCAAAAGCAGCTATTTTTACTGTTTTGTTGCCCATTCTTATTCCCGATATGTCAGGGTTGTTTTGGATGTATGATAGAAGGGGTTCTAAGGTAAGTATGAAAATCAGGGGAGATAGGGGGCAGCCCTGCCTAGTTCCATTGCGTATGGAGAAGGCCTCCGACAGGTGACCATTCACCCTCACCCTTGCACATGGGTTAGAGTATAAGCTTGAGATACTGGCGATCATGAACTCTCCTAGACCCACCCTCTGGAGTGTCTCGTTCAGGAAGTCCCATGCCACCCTGTCGAAGGCCTTCTCCGCGTCAGTGGACAGGAAGAAACCCTCTTCGCCTTTTTTTTTGAGCCAATGATTGATGGTTAGCGCCTTAATTGTATTATTGCGGGCTTCCCTTCCAGGGACGAAGCCAACTTGATCTCGCGATATTAAATTGGGGATCAGGGGAATGAGTCTGGAGGCCAGGATTTTAGCAAAGATTTTGACGTCTGAATTGAGAAGTGAAATGGGCCGGTAGTTACTTGGGTGGGAGGGGTCTTTCCCCGGTTTGGGTATGACCGTGATGTGAGCTGTAAGAAGGTCCCTCGGTGGGGGACTGTTTGTAGCTAGGGAATTGAATGTTGTTGTGAAGTGAGGGGCTAGTAGGGTGGAGAAGGTTTTGTAGTAGATATTGGAAAGGCCGTCTGGCCCAGGGCTCTTTCCTGGTTTCAGTTGTTGAGTGGCTTGTATAAATTCGGTCAGAGTGATGGGAGTCTCTAGAGTCAGGGCTTTCTCGGGTGTGAGTTTAGGGATATTGGCCTTGGCTAGGTAATCCTGGATTTTCTGTAAGCGGTCGTTGGGGCTTGAGCTTGTTGGGGGTGTAGTAGGGATATTGTACAGTTTGGTGTAGTATTCAACAAATATTTTAGTTATGTCCTCTATTTTGTGAACTCTGTGGTCGCCAGTCGTGCGCATGTGGGATATGTTGGTGGCAGTCTTTTTTTCCTGTAGGTATCTGGCTAGGAGTTTTTCATTTTTATTAGCTTGTTCATAGTAGAGTTTAGATGATAAGAGGAACTTCCTCCTAGTTTGTTTTCCTAGTTCATCCATAAGTTCTTTCCTGGCTTGTGTTAAGGCTTCATAGGAGGAGAGGGCTAGGGAGCGTTTGTGTTGGGCTTCCAATGTGCGGATTCTATTGGTGAGCCCTTCTATTTGTGCTTGTTTTGCTCTTTTAATTTGTGATGCTAGTTTTATACAAGAACCTCGGATGTAGCATTTGTGGGCTAGCCAAATGTTGATATCCGACACTTCAGGAGTTGAGTTAGATTCAAAATAATTTTGTAATTCTGTCTCTAATAGGGATTTGTGAGCTGGGTTTGATAATAGGGAGGGATTGAGTCTCCACGTTTTGTTTCTTTGTTCCCGCAGTGGTAGTCTCAAGGTAATCGTGATGGGATGGTGATCAGATAGGTACATTGGTTCAATTGTCACTTTGTGTAGATATTGGAGATCGTTTTGAGTCAGGAAAAGGTAGTCTAATCTGGAGAATTTTTGGTGTGGGTGAGAGAAGAAAGTGTAGTCCCTGGTATCTGGAAATAGGGTTCTCCAGGTATCGTGCAGTGAAAGAGTATTAAGTTGAAGCCTAATTTGCTTGAGGGCTCGATAGGGGAGAGCGGATGATCCCGTGGAGGAGTCGAGGTGTGGTTGTAGTGGCGCATTAAAATCTCCCCCTAGGACTACTAGACCCTCATGGAAACGGATGAGGTGATCGAACACCCTCTTGATGAAGGGGACTTGGCGACTGTTAGGGGCGTATATATTCGCCAGAGTTATCGGTTTATTGTTAAGTAGGCCTTTAAGAAATAGGAATCTGCCCTCAGGGTCTTTTTTCTGTTCTTTGAGTGTAAACGGCAGATTACGTTCTAATAAGATCGCAACCCCTTTCGACTTTCCTTTGTTGGAGGAGGAGTGGTAAACTGTGGGGTAGTTTTTATCGCTAAGTTTTGGAATTGTTGGGCCTCTGAAATGTGTCTCTTGCAAAAACGCAATTTGAGTCTTTTGTCTATGTAATTCTCTTAGGGTCGCGGACCGTTTTTCGGGTATGTTCAGGCCCTTAGTATTTAGGGACAGTACTTTCAGTGAGAGATAGTTAGGCATTGTGAGACAATGGTTGTATGTTTGTTGTAGCGTTATGGTCTGTACAGGGGGGGGAGCGGGGTGGGAGGGGATGGGAGAGGGGGGAGTTGGTGAGTATAGGTGGGGGGAAGTCTAGTGAGGAAGGTGTTTGGGAAGGATCGGTTGTATTTCCCAAAAGGTTGGGTTAGAGAGGAACTAGTGAGTGGCGAGAGTGTGGTTCTCGACTCACTGTGTTGGGGGGGGTCCTCTCTCGGGACAGTCCGGTTGTGCCGGGCTGAGGATGGGATACCTGGTTTGGCACGGGGGTAGAGAGGCAGCTCTCATGTGGGGGAGAAACTTTGTAAAACATTGCTAACAACTTTTTCTATTGTCAATAGGCAACAACAGTAACAATTTTCATAACAGTAAAACAACAAAAAAAGAAAAAAAAAAAAAAAAAGAAATAGGGTCCAGAGTTAAGATATAGGGTCCCCGAATGGGGATCAACAGTGATCGCGGGGGCTCCGTATTCTCTATCCGAAAAACATGTTTGCCAACCACTAAAGATAGATAGGATACTAGATAGTCTGTACCAGTATACCTTATAGAGAGGATATATGTGGTGTAAGAGATGAGTAGAGAGCAAGGTAAGGGGTCAAGTAGTGGATAGGTATATTAAGAACAGAGAGAAAGAGACTAGTAGGGCATAAGGATATCAGGTAGTAGGAACTACTATTGCTCACGTCACCTACTCCGGGATGTTCACAATCTTAGTGTTCATAGTGTACTCTTGCAGGAGTAGACGTCCTTGTTCAAGTGGTGTAGGAGTTCGTGGAGTTTGAGAGAGCTGTGATTAAGGTGGGCCGATCGTTCTGTATAGCGGTGGTAATGATAGGACTTAAGGTGCATCTGCCCATTGAAGTCCTAGGGTCAGGCGAGATAAGTTAGACGGTCAATAATTTCCCCACAGTCTCGTTCCACTAAGTCGGCGGCCAGGCTGAAACTAGGTTCCTTTATCCTTTTGTAGCTCGTTGAGTCGGCTTCATCTGGTCTAGTCGTTGGTAGGTGTGGGGTTCGGCCCTGTTTTCCATCGAGTGTTGGAGTGGGGATGGTCGATTGGAAATGTCGTTTGGGCTCAGTGTTTTAAGCGTTCGTATGGAGGGCCCTGGTATAGGCTCCATTTAGTGAGATCCAATGGCCGTGGGAATGGTCTGGTGCCTCGGTTAGGAAGGAGAAGGAGCCTGAATTTGGGATCTGACGTTTGTCGGTGGTAGCCGAGTCCGCAGAGCGAGGCCGCGGGGTGATCATGGAGGGGCTGGGACCCTGCATTCCGCAGTAGAGTAGATAGAGTCATGGTATGACTTAAGACTGGAGAGGGGGGCTAACGAATGGAGAAGTCATTCAGGGGTAAGGCGAAGATAGAGGTTATAGTCAATGCAAGAGAGAACACTTATCTGTAGTGGTGGTTGCTGCGTTGATCGGGATAGGTACTCGGGCTCCTCATTCAGCATCGGGCGCTTCAGGTGCCACCGGGACCGCTGCTGGACCCTGATCTCTTCTTCCTCTTCGGTATGGAGTGAAAGGTTGTCGGCGCCTCGGAGTCAGATGGTCTGGCACGGGAGGGAGGAGTTCCTTCCATGTTTCCGGAATGGCGAACTCTCTGTACCACTCCGGGACTGGAATCTCAGGAAGGTTGGCAAATTCGAAAAATTGAGGGAGGTCTGCCGGGGTGTGCATCGTGAACGAACGGCCTTGAAGCGTAATGCACAGACCGAACGGAAAGCGCCATTTATAAATAATTCTTCGTTCCCTCAATGCTTCCAGTATGGGACGAAGGGCTCTGCGGTGTCCAAGTGTGATTTGGGATAAGTCCTGAAAGATTTTTACGTTTGCTTCATTGAAGCGAATCTCATCTTGTTCCCTGGCTCTGATCGCAATTTCTTCTTTGATCTTGTAGTCAGTGAAGCAACAAATTATATCCCTAGGAGGATCTCCTTCTCTCCCCTTCGGTCTGAGGGCCCTGAGAGCCCGTTCAAAGTCTATTGGAGTGTCTTGAGCTCGTTCCAGCAGGCTATTGAAGAGGGATTGCAGGGCCAGGGGGATCTGATCATGCTCTACCGATTCCGGGATTCCTCTCACTCTCAAATTTCTCCTTCTCCCGCGGTTGTCTAGGTCCTCCAGGCGTCTTTGCAGGTCTATCATATGATAGTGGTATTGGGCCGCATGCTGTTGTAGTTCTCCGATGTCTGCATCATGGCGTCCCGCAGCTCGTTCTACTTGGTCTAAGCGGTCCGACATTCCTCGTAGTTCATCCTTGAGTTCCCCTACTGCGTCGGTGAGGGCACCTTTGATGTCTGAGGCTATATGTTGGAGATCAGACATTTTCGGAACTTGGTGTATAAGCTCCATTATTGCCTCCGGGTCTAGTTGCAGTCTTTGTTTAGGCGTTCCCTCTGTCGTCTTGCGCGCCATTGAGGAGCAGTGTAGGCCTTCCTTAGAGGTTGCAGTCCCGCTCGAGGTTCCAGGCTGAGAACGGAATAATTCGGGAAGGTTTTTGCCCGAATGAGAAGCAGAAGCGTTGGTGAAAGGTAGTTGCCTTCCGATTTTGCCCATAATTGTCGTTAGGGTGCAAATATAGCTTAATTTCTCCCCTGGAGAGCCGGAGCTTCTCTCTCAAGCAGCCATCTCCACCACGCGCCAAGCCACGCCCCTCCACTTTTATGTTTTATTATATGCTTTTTCCTTGATTTGAGGGAACGCTAAGTAATTTTCTTCTTTTTTTTTCGTCCTTTATCGCCGTGACCTATTGGGTTAACCTCTCCCATCCTGCATAGTGAGCATATAATGTGATGTGCGGCCGGGAAGCCACAGTCATCCATGTCAATGCAATTGTGGCCTGTGGGACCACTTCCAGCCTCTCCCCTTGCCTATTTGCAGTCTGTAACATCAGACGCAGTGCAGGTGGCCGCCATTGGAGGGAGTAGGTTTCTGTGTCTATCCTGGGTGATGCGCAACTCCTCCTACACCCAGTCGGCCACCCTTGGCGTCATCTGAGCCGATGTGCGTGTGCGGTGGGTGTAGAATGTGTGCACATCCACCCTCTTCTCGGTCGAGTCAGGTGTTTGGAGTTTACCCCCCCAAAGCTATGATTGGGGTATGTTATAAGGCTCCTATTGAGCCTGTATGACATGCAGCCTGCTTTGGACTCCTGTGTGGTTTCCCACTACAAACTATCTCACCTGTAAGTAATGCCTGGCTTATGGATCTCCTCACTTTGTCTATTTCCCTTCCCCCTTACCTTTGTGATCATTTGTGTGCTCGCAAGCTGTCTTTCTATATACTTATATATTGTTTAATTTTACTGTTTCCTTATAGAGTGCTTTACTGGCATCATGCTGAGCTACTAATACCATACTCTAATGTATGGGAGTGTATTTCAATTTTATCTTTCTTTGAATATCAATTTTACCTTTCTTTGAATACAATTTACTACCAAGACAGCTGCCTTGTATTACTGGGTACCAGCATAGGTGAGGTCTCTGTCCCTCCCCCCTTTCCTTCCCCTCCTCATCCTCCCCCCCCCCCTGTTTCTCTATTGCCCTATCTATGTATAGGATTTCTTATGAAGTTCTACGCTGATATTATCCTTACATATCCTTATATCCTACCTTCTATGGCCCTACAGACTGTGGATGTGGTTAACCTTTTCTGTCCATAGTGTGGCCGGAAACATGTTTCTGTCTATATGACTAGCATAGCTAATTGGCCATTTGTTCTGTGCACACAACCTTATTCTCCCTCCTTCACTTTTTTAAGTATAGTGAGTCCCTACACCCCCTGTCTGGCCTTGTTTGAACTACAATACTTTTCTGTGAGTAAACGTCTCCCTACTTGGTATTTGGGCTGCAGCTTCTCACACTGTATCCTGTACGCAGTTATAGGCGTGCATTTTTTTAAACTCCGCTACTATATTTTTGAACACCTAGGACATGTCCCCACGTCTATATGAAGCTTCATTTCTTTGCGGTGGTGGGCTAACCTGATGGTCACAGCACATCTCTTATTTTAATGCTTGCTGGTATGATATATATATTTTTGACAATGTAAATTAGTATCATGAATATGTAGAAATTTATGTGATGTGATATCCTTTTTAGAAATAGAATGACTAGCTCCGGAAGAAGCAAGTAAAGCTCGCCAAACATGTAGAGCCTTTTTCCCTGTATATACTTCATATCTCAAGAGTGATCACCGCCACCAGGGTGTTCCAAACCTGGGGTCCAGGAAGCAGGTGGCCATCTCTTTGGAGACATCAGGAATAGATGTACTAGATATGACTAATGTTTTTCGCTTTGTATGTACATATTTTGTTTTTATGGTAAAAGCTTTTGTAATTAATAAAATTTGTATTTTTAATATAACCAGTGCCTAAAAAGTCCATCCTTTTATATATTTTTTTTGATTCACTAAGTATTTAATAGGACAGCGCACTCTGCTACTGTAAATTTGCACACCCAGTAGGCCATTGTGGGTTTTAACTGCAATATCCCCATTTTCTGTTGCCTGCATTGTGGCGTCGTGGCAAAATTTTCCCTTTATAAGGTGTACTCACATACACCTTTCCTAGCGATTTATACAGAGGCATGGTGCCTCTATAATAGTGTGGAAACTCCCTAGTCTTTTTTCTTTGTGATAGCAGGTATGTTTTGTGCCAAGTTGTGGCTTAATGTATATGGTACTTTTTAGGGAATTGTTAGGATTTACCGCTGACCCCATGTCTTTTGCTTTTTTCTTATATAGCTCTTTTTAACTCTTTGGGCTATCCATCTGGGATATCTGTGATTTGCAGATACACTTATGAATTATATGTAAGTAAATTGCTAAGTGTTTTACAAGCAAAGCACATTTCCTTGCTGACCTGTTGTGCATATAATTGAGGAGGCATACACATTGATGTTTTGTGCTTTGTGTTCTTTGTCATTTTATCTTTAGCATCAATCCTTGGCTTTTTGACCAGACAAGTCCATGCTATCTGACGCCTGTTCCTCTGTATTTTGGGGTTGTTTGCTTGTGGCCAGGAGGTGGGACAGTTTCCAGCCTTACCCACATATCTGTCTCTGCGTACTTCATAGCACCTCTGACTGGCATCAGAGTAAGGATCACATGCATCTCTCCTGACATCACTAAATGCTCTGCTCTTATATAAATTGTAAGTTAAAGAACAATGAACTAAGTAAAGTATATATATGAATGTTCTCTGTTTTTGGAATGTATATCTTGTATATATTTTTGTTTCCTTAGTTGTTCCAAACTATAAACATCCCCTGAATCCCTTGAAGAAGCCAATACAGGCGAAACACGTCAGTATGAGATGAGTTATCATTCCCTGCTGTAACTGATACTGGATTTACTCTTACTATCTGTCATATATATGTTAACACATACAGGAAGGGAACTCTACCTTTAGGGTGTTAGTTTGAGACTGTGTAGGAACAATCACTTGTTTTTAAGAGGATAGACCCCTAATATGTCTTTTATCATTTTTTGCTTTAATAAAATGTTTTTTATCTTCAATATTGCATTGATTTTCATTCTAAGAGGGGTTCTTTCAGGGATGTGGTGCTGCCTTTTTCAGCCATACTCATACCACTTTTGCAGTTGGAAGTTTGTCTGGCCATAAGGGGAGTCAAGGGAACTGAACAGTGGAGGTTAATCTGCAGTGCTGGATTAGCAGTACCTAGTGTTGAGCGAACCCGGACTGTAAATTTCGGGTCCGTACCGAACTTTTGGGTGTCCGGGACGCGCACCCGAACCCGGACTTTTCAAAAAAAGTCCGGGTTCGGGTCCGGGGTTCTGCTATTTTAGATGAAGGGCAGCTAATCAACAAGTGTTTTACTGGTTTTCCCTAGAAGCCATCACAGCCATGCCTACTAATGGCATGGCTGTGATTGGCCAGTGCACCATGTGACCCAGCCTCTATGTTGGGCTGGAGTCACCGTGCTGCATGTCATATGCTCTCATGACAGTTTAGGGAGAGGATGCTGCTGGCTCTGTTAGGGATAGATTTCAGAACATCTCATCCTGCATTACTGAGGACTAGGGAGAGATACTAGTACTGCTGCTTTGAGAGAGGGAGAGATACTAGTGCTGGTGCTTTGAGAAGCAGATTTCACATGTCATCCTGCTGCACAGAACGATCTAATTGTGGACTAGGGAGAGATACTAGTGCTGGTGCTTTGAGAGACAGATTTCACACTTCACCCTGCTGCACAGAACGATTTGACTGGACTAGGGAGAGATACTAGTGCTGCTGCTTTGAGGGAGGGAGAGATACTAGTGCTGGTGCTTTGAGAGACAGATTGACTGGACTAGGTAGAGATACTAGTGCTGGTGCTTTGAGAGACAGATTTCATACCTCATCCTGCTGCACAGAACGATCTGATTGTGGACTAGGGAGAGATACTAGTACTGCTGCTTTGAGAGACAGATTTCACACCTCACCCTGCTGCACAGAACGATCTGACTGGACTAGGTAGAGTCTGTTGCTTTAAGGGAAAGATTATTCTTCTAAAATCATCTCTAAGTTGTACAAGGAAAGGTTCCAGCTGTTGCTTTAAGGGAAAGATTAGTGTTCTAAAATCATCATCAAAGTGTGTGTGAAAACCCCTATATCAGCCACAGGGAAGCCATATTAGTGTTGTCGTCCCACTCCACACTTTAGACAGAGAGTTTCGTCGTCATGATCATAGAGAGGGATCAGGTGTTAGTCTAGCAAGACACGTCGTCCTACTCCATACTTTAGACAGAGAGTTTCGTGGTCGTGATCATAGAGATGGATCAGGTCAGTCTAGCAAGACACGTCGTCCTACTGTACACTTTAGACA
>BLSH010302462.1:910117-921238 GCA_018402905.1 Glandirana rugosa | reverse complement strand
GTTATATGGCTTCTACCGTTAATTAATACTTTTCAGACACAGTTTGAAGATGATCCACATTCACCTCCATTTTTGCTTTTTTTATGTTTTTATTTTTTTAAAAATATTTACAGTTATTTCCCTGTCCCCATTTTTTTGTAGGGCACTTGCCCTACCCTTACCCCCATTTTACTTCCTTTTGCAGCCCTCTGGGGCTTTCCAGGACTTTCCTACAGCCATTTTTGTGCCTAAAAGTTCGGGTCCCCATTGATTTCAATGGGGTTCGTTGTCCGTGCGATCGTTCGGGTTCCGTCCGGACCCGGACCCGGACTTTGTCCCGAAGTTCGGACGGACCAGCAGAACCCGAACTTCCAGGTGTTCGCTCAACTCTACTTGGAAGGCATTAATAAATAATACCTTACCACAGTACAAAGCTACGTATCTTAGTAGAGGGGTACCAACTAAATTTGAAAAGGTGTGGGGCGGTTGGATGAATTATAGATCTACCGCTTCGGATTAACTGCTTATTGGTTTAAAGTTTATACTGTGGGCAAAATGCTAATTACTGTATATGCAGGCCTTGCTGAGGACCTGAAAGCACAACAGGGAGAACCTCCAGGTAAGAGATCCACACTAATGATTTCTAATCAAGATGCAGGTGCAAGCCCCGGACTGCCAGCCGTAGATACTAGGAGAGATAGCTGCACACTGTCTACATGGAAAATTCTTTATTGAAATGCTTGAATCATAAGACATGGCACATCACAAAAGAGTCTAGCCAGAGGTGAGGTGGACTAGTTTCACACACCTGATGTGTGCTTACTCATCTCCTTGGTAAGCACCTGGCTCAGTACCTGTTGATATCCCAGGGCTGATGCTATTTGACTCCGTAAATATGTGCTTTATTTTCCTAATTTATCTCTATACAAGAAACTGGTCACTGGTGTGGTCTGGAGCTGCATTGTACACTGGTGCTGGTGTATTGTAGTGCTGACTGTTGACTCTGTTTTAATGTTTGTAACTTTATTATGAAAATTTCAAAAAAACTTCCCTTCTTGTCAGTACCAGTCACACATTTATTTTATATGTGTGTTCTGTCAGCCTTTAGGTGCCTATAGACAACGGTAGATATAATATTTATGGGACACCAACAGATACCATCAATTGAGACTTCAGGGGCAGGGAAATAGGAGTCAAATACACTGGAAAGCCTTACTTGCTTGCTCTTGTTCTCCCCCTGATAAGCTGGCATCAGAGGTCTCCATAGCCCATATATTAGTGTTCTGGGAAATGCAGGAAGATTTAGATGGCTGAGGGTTATCAGTTCATGCCTGCACGTCTGACTCTACTCTAATAACTATGGTGGTCTTTATAAGCAGAATGTATCCAGTCTTCTGCCATGCATCTGTAGCCTCATTCAACCACTGTTTGACTTTTTGATGAACAGTCAATACATTCCTCTCTTCTCAACATTCCTCAATTCATTTAACTTTTTAGGCGATTTTGTAGACATTCCAAAGATTTGGCCCCATTTAACATAGACATCTGTTGACATGGAGTTCCTCTTGATCCTCTCTGCATTCCTATTCAGCACATAATCCTGACAATGGAAAAAAATGTAAAATCCCAACTATTGGATAGCATTAAAGTAAACCCAAAAAATAGTTCCAAAATAATGTTATAACTAGAAAATGTATTAATATTTTTTTTCTCATTGCAGGAAATAAAGATCCTAAAGTATTGACTAATGAAAACAATGTTATACACTATTCTTACAAAACTATTGGGTGCTGCAACATCTGTTTTCAGGTTGAAACTATTTTAAAACTGTAGTTTCCTACACAAATTTGCAGCCAACTAATGTTCATTGTTGCAATGCCCTTGTATGCCATTAACCTTATGCTGAGTAAGTATCTTAGCTCTTTGTAAGGCACTTAGGTATAAGAAAAAAAAAACACTATGAGTTATAAAAAGCACATTAATGCAGATTAGACAACTGTATCCAATTGAGGATGTACTGATCGTTCACATCATTGTTAGCCAGAGAGCTAGCCAGCAAAAACAGAATGAGGTTGATTTACTAAGGAAGTTAAGAATATTCACACAATAAATTGTATGACTATACAGTTCAATTATCCAATTATGTGCAAAGCAAGTTTATGTTTACTTATTTTATCTGCACTTGATTGGACATTCAAAGCAAGCAGAAGTTTGACTTTCACAAATATGGATAATTGAAGTAAATATTCACAAAATTCATTATCTAAATACTCCCAACTCTTTTAGTAAAACAGCCTAAATGGAATGTGTCTCACCTGGCACATAGAGGAATATCTAATTAGTTTAATATCGTCATGTAATTTTGCACAATGAGGGTGATTCACTAAAACTGGTGAACACATAATCTGGTGCAACTGTGCATAGTAACCAATCAGATTCCAGGTTTCATTGTCAAAGCTTAATTGAACAAGTTAAAGGTAGAAGCTGATGGGTTATTATACACAACTGCACCAGATTCTGTGTGCACCAGTTTTAGTAAATCTTCCCCATTGTGTCATATCTTTTTTTGCATTCATTTATCTTTACAAGTCAAGCAATTAATTTAATTAATCTTTAAGTCAATAATTACCAAAATATTTTTTTCTGAAATTTATTTCCAGTGTTTCCGTAATAAGCCATTAAACTCCTTCAGCAGTGCCTACATGATTAAAAGTTCCACCTGAGACTTTTGTAGTATAAAACATATCCGGGAAGGACCCAAACAAAGAAACGGTAGCTACAGTTTTAGCTGCAATTAATCTGCAAGCAAATATAATGTCAAAATTGGGAGTGGGATACATTGCTAAGATAAATTAAGATGTCATATTGCTGAAATTAAGGAAGCAGCAATATGATTAATGATGATTTATGAAGTGCTGGTGGATTCTGCAGTGTGCACAAAGGGGTGAGAGTATTTTGGCATGCAGGAGAACAAAGCCAAGCTAGAAGGTGACACTGCAATTGTACATGACATGTGCCTGCTTCTGGATAATTAGAGGGCATCTAAGTCATCCATCACAAGAGCACACGCACATACTCACCTATCATGGCAGCTCCTCATTTCAAACTTCAAAGAGCCATCTTTAAAGCTAAATTTTTCCCATTGATCATTTCAAGGCATTTTCTGCTAGTTGCGCCACAAAAGAAGAGTAGTTGTTTTATTTACACCACTCCTCCAAGCTGTTTCTTGATGGACATCAGCAAATAAACAGTTAATAAAGGTGATTTTATTGCAACATCTGTCACAAGACTGCAGCAAAGTTAACTACTTCAGCGCCACAATTCCTTGTGGGTGTTCTAAGGAAAAAAGCTAACCAAAGTCCAATTGTACCAAAGGGGTTAATTAGAGAATAGATGATTAAAACTTTGGAAGACATAGATTGATTGGGGTCATCGGGGTCTGCCCAGAAATAAAAGCCACAATAGTTATCTTTGAACTGCAGTGTCCAATTGATTTGCTGTGGCCCATTACCCAGCACACTCCAGGGAGTTTGGCAATGACTGATTCAAATATTATTTTTGTCTTACTTCCCTTTAAACAAAAACTATAATGTAAATAGAGCAATGCAAACTTCATAAATGCTCTGATAGTCTTTCTATATTCTTTAAGGACTTTGTTGTAGCTAAAATGATCAATTCATCGTGACACAAGTACAATGAAACTTTTTCATACAATGACATTTTTCATTTGTAAAACTGCGATGTCAATAGAATGTCACACGTGCCTGCAGTTTAATTCATATTTAAATGGAAGACATGCAATGCTCAGTCAGAGGCAATCTTAAAGTTGTTATTTTGCAATACAGACAGAATGAGGATTAATGATATTACCAATGCAGGACCCTGAGAACATACCACAGTCCACTAATTATATTAAGTATCATGTTTTATCAAACTGCCCACTGAGTAAATGAAAGCATATCTAAACCCAAGAACAAAATATAATATATTGCAGTTCACCAGTTCTTAGAAGTGGTGGCTGCATTAGCTTTCTTTTTTTTTCCAGGCTTTTTTCTCTTTATTTTTATCTGTTGGTCCACAGTTTCTGACCTAGGGTAACAACAGTATAAGCTGTCCATATACCAGTAGAATTTCATCTAAACATTCATGCAAAAATTCTGAAAAATCATTTGTTAGCGAATTTAATCTTGTCACAAATGGGTCAACTAATTTCAATTGAAAGCCCTTAAAATTTTGTCCAGACCTGTTACTTGAATGGAATTCCAAATGTATTCAATAGGTTTCTTTTGTGCCTAGAGCATGCTTATTACAAAATATGTGACTTGTACCATTTAAAAGACACATTTACCACTAGCATTTAGTTTTTTCAAGAAAAAAATGGATATTTATGTACGACAGGAAGAGAATACAAATGAATAAAAGCACCAACATCAACCCTAAAGCCTCGTACACACAATGCTACCGTCGTACGACCGGACGTCCAAAATCGTATGTCAATTATTGTATCTCGCGTACTGACATGCACTAAGAGATCGTACGACCAAGCCTAACGTGGTGACGTGCTACGAGCGTATAAAGAGGAAGTTCAGGTGCATGTGATTTGTGAATTAGGAACGTAGGTTTACATGAACTGACACTTCCGACTGTTCCTGACTTCTGAGCATGCGTGTTTTGCACATACAACTTCTTGGACCAACTTCTCTGTACAGGCGGTCCCCTAGTTACAAACATCCGACTTACAAACGACTCCTACTTACAAATGGAGGGAGACAACAGGAAGTGAGAGAAAATCTCCCCCTAGGAAGGGAAATTCACTCCTGTAAGAGTTATTATGGGAAAAAGGTGTCTCCACTGATGCTTTATCACCAAGGTTTGTTTCCACAACAACCCAAAATTTTCAAAATCCAATTATCATTGGGACAGGAAGTGAGGTGAAATCTTCTGAACAGAAACATAGACAGCAAAACAAACATTACAGGGGTGTTACCCCTTCCCTATGCTATCCAAAAAGCTTAAAAATATTTTTTTTGTCTGGCGCTACACTTAAAAAACTTACCTGTTCCGACTTACATACAAATTCAACTTATGAACAAACCTACAGTCCCTATCTTGTTTGTAACCGGGGACCGCCTGTACACACAATACAACAGTCGTACAACCGCTTGTTATACAATCAAAGTTTTCTAGTTTGCTCATCCAACTTCTGTTGTACGACCGTCGCACGTCGGCTGTTCTAATCGCGTGTACTAAAGGTGGGATGATCGTACAACAAGCGGGTGTACGACTGTTTTCATACGACCGTCGCACCATGTGTACAAGGCTTTAGGCCTCATGCACACAGGACATTTTTTGACTGTTTTACAGCAGCTGTTTTGAGCTGCAGACGTTTTTTTCTACAGTCAATAAATCCTCCATCATGTTATCCTATGTGCTCATGCACACATAGACTGTTATCAACTGTTTGTAGCTGGGGCATTTTTGAGCTTTAAAAAAAACCCCAAGACCAGTGAGTTCTGAGAGACGTTTTTCATCTGTAAAAATGCTTAAATGCTTTTAGATCAATTGCCAAAGAATAAAAAAAATGCTGGCCCTTTAAAAACGCTCAAAAACGCCTGTAATATAACGCTAATAAAAGCCGAAAAAATCACTGATAAGTTACTGATGTTTTTAGGACTTTTTTAACGTCCTGTGTGCACGAAGCCTAAGAGGTAAGGCTGTACCTGCTAAAACATATAACATATAATATGTTTTAAATGCGAATGCCTCCCTCACCACCACCCCTACTTTGCCTCCAGCACCTTTTGCCAAGCATGGCCTCATGCACACAGGACATTTTTGGATGTTTTTACAGCAGCTGTTTTTAGCTTCAGACGTTTTTTTCTACAGTCAATAAACCCTCCATCGTGTTATCATATGTGTTCATGCACACATAGGCTGTTATCAGCTGTTTTTGGCTGGGGCGTTTTTGAGCTGTAAAAAAAACCCAAGACCAGAGGGTTCTGAGAGACGTTTTTCAGCTGTAAAAATGCTCAAACACTCAAAAGCGCCCAAAAACATGGCTCACCAAGGTTTTTGGACATTTTTGATCCATTAAAAAATAAAAAATAAGCGCTAAAAAGCTCTAACGCGGAACAACGCTCAAAAATGCTAGTGCAAAATGCTGAAAAAAGCTGAAAAACTCACTACAAAGCTACTGGCATTTTTAGAACTTTTTTTTTTTTAAAGTCCTGTGGCATGAGGCCTTCACTTACCTCTCCTGCTCCACTGGGATCCTCACTTTCCAGTCTGCTGGACACCACTTAAACACAACTTCAGGATCTCCCAATTGGGCTCATCTTTTTTTGGGAGAACCTTTTGCAGTGGATTGCCTCTCTATACGAATATAGTGTATCGTGTAGTGTCAGTGTAGTGTGTCAGTGCAGTGTTAGTGTAGTGTGAGCAGGGCTGGTGCAAGGATTTTTGACACCTTAGGTGAAACCTCATTTTGCTGCCCTCATTGGCTCCACCCCTGACCCCACCCCCTTTGTCCTGCCCTTGTGACAGAAGGCGGCGCTATACAGGAAGCATCGGCTCTGCTTCCTCTAGCGCTGACTCCAGTGCTGCATTGCGCCTCTAATTACACTACCGGTCGGATAGAGCAGCTGCCTGAGACTGAGTTAGTTACATGCTGCAGCCTGCAGAGCATGCAGATGCAGAGGGAAACCAACGGCTGGGTGCCCCTAGGCAGCAGTGTGCCCTAGGCAGCTGCCTAGTTTGCCTAGTGGTAGTACCAGCCCTGAGTGTGAGTATAGTGTAAGTATAGTGTAGTGTAGTGTAGTGTCAGTATCAGTGCCACCTTATCAGTGCAGCCTCATCAGTGCCTCCTCATTAGTGTCCATCAGTGCAGCTTATCGGTGCCCATCAGTGCCACCTCATCAGGGCAGCCACATCAGCGCCGCCTCATCAGCACTTATCAGTGCAGCCTTCTTTGTGGAGAGCCAGGTGGCATTGTTACCAACCTGTATAGAAGGCCTCTATCTGGTAATTTACTTTTCTTTGCTCAATCTGGACACCCAAAGCACACAATAAAGGGAATTCCCGTTGGTCAATTTTTAGGGGTAAATGGATTTGCAGCAACAATTGTTTATTTGAGAAAGAGGCTTCTAACCTATATAAGAGATTCTCAGATCAAGATTATCCGAAGGGGATGTTTGACAGAGAGTATGCCATTGCTAAAGCTCACAGTAGAACTGATTTATTGAGGGGTGGCAATAACAAAAATCAAATTGCACATAAGAATCGTTTAACCCTTTCCACCCCCTTCTGTTTAGAATTCAGACAGTTTAAAGGCATCATTCATAGCTATTTGGCCATTTTGTTTGGTGACTCCATCTGTGCCAAACTTTCAGAGAATGGCATTAACGTGGTATCACAGAGGGCACCCACTTTAAACAATTATCTTTCCCCAAGCTTCTTTAATCCCAGGGTGACACAATCTACTACCTGGTTACATTTTAAAGGTAATTACCCTTCTGGTAGTTCTAACTGTTTTTGTCATTCTCGTTTAGTATCATTTAGTATGCGGCGCGGCGAAAAATGGAAGTAGTTTAAACTAAATAGTAGGTGTGGCTTAAATGGGCGTGGCTCAAAGGTGGTGTGGTTTGAGTCTGAGATGAATGATCGATGGAGGAAGGAAGAAAGAAAGAAGTAGGGAGGGAAAGAAAGAGAAGGAAGGAAAGAAAGAGGAATGGAGGGACAGCAGGCCCATATCCTACACCACAATAGCAATATGTGTATTCCAGAAAGTTAAACAATCAGCAGATAAAGATACTCCAAACACCTTGTGTTAGCGTCTCAATCATCCCGACACCATGGTTGTTATGGGGTCAGGATGACTGAAGCGCATTATTTCTATTATTACATTGTAATATAAAATGAACTAGTTCAACTCACCATAATGCAGAATCAGTGGGAGCCCTGGGCGTGTCACTTGCCATGTTACCTGCCACCAGATGCGGATTGTCACTTGCCACGTCACCTGCCACCAGATGCGGATTGTCACTTGCCTTGTCGCCTGCCACTAGATGTGGATTGTCACTTGCCATGTCCCCTGTCACCAGATGCAGCTTGTCATTTGCCACGGCCACCTGCCACCAGATGTGGATTGTCATTTGCCACTGTCGCCTGCCACCAGATGCGGTTTGTCACTTGCCATGTCACCTGCCACCATTTGCAAATTGTCACTTGCCATGTCGCTGGCCACCATTTGCAGATTGTCACTTGCCACCAGATGCGGATGATCAATTGTCATGTCGCCTGCCATCAGATGTGGATGATCGATTGCCACATCGCCTGCCACCAGATGCGGATGATCGATTGCCATGCCAGCCAGTTCCACCAAATGTGCATTGTCGCTGAATTGGTGGCAGCACTGGTCCATTTAGCACAGAGGCAGGTGCAGTCGGTTCTGAATGTCATCTCTCTGCTCCTCACCACACCTCCGACATTGCAGAGGCACGGCTGTGAGGGGGTAAGTGCAGTAATGCAGGGCGGGCAGAGAGAGATGATGTCATCTCTGCTCACCTGTCTGCTCGCTTCTTTCATCCGCTTGCAGCTCTGACATGCAGCCCATCTGTGGCTCTGACATCCGCCCACCCGTGGCCCTCACATGCAGCCCATCCGCAGCTCTGACATTTAGCCCGTTTGCGGCTCTGACATCCACCCGCCCGCGGCTCTCACATGCAGCCCGCCCATGGCTCTCACATCCAGTCTGCCCATGGCTCTGACATCCAGCCCGTCCGTGACTCTCACATCCAGCCCACCCATAGCTTTCACATCCAGCCCGCCCGCGGCACCCATGGCCCCGTGGTTAGGGACCGCTGCAGTAAGAGACTCTGGGCTATGGGCCCCAGATTTGGGGCTATAGCTCCAGAAGCCACCCCCTAGAGACGCCCCTGGAGAACTATTAGATGCCTCAGAGACCACTTTCCAGAAGATCTTTGCAGTATTGAGAAGCGCCACTCTACTGATGTGGTGAGGCACTTTAATGAATGCCATGCTGAAGACCTGTCAGCGGTTTCTGTTCAGGTGGTTGAGAAAATACATGCTCCCAAGAGAGGTGGTGATGCATTCCGCTTTCTATGCAGGTGGAAGGTTTCTTGGATATTTCATCTGCAGACCCACATCCCCTCAGGTTTGTGGGATGTCACTTCTTTCTATGAGTGACCACAGGTTTTATGCCTTGTACCCCCCTGCATGGTCGGTGCTTTGCATCAGCATACCGTCTTGGTAAACTATATCGGTTTTTGCTCTATGAACACACGTCTCCCCCTGGTGGATGCCCATGAATATATATGATGAGCGCTTGTAAGGATTTTTAAAAATATTTGCCCGTCAGTTGTTTATTGCCAAATTTAGTATGTGTTTTTTATGTTTTTCCCTTTGTATTTAGTTACTTGTATGATGTTGTATGGTTCTTTTAGCAGATGTTATCATTAAGCTTGTGAAGCAGGGATCATTTAAGTTGATTGGGATCAGCAGGTGAGTAGGTGTGTTTTCACCTATTTCAACAACGGCCCTGGAACTGATCCCCTGTAATGGTTAATCACTAAGATGTGTGAAACGCGCTAACCTTATCCTTGAACTCCTCGGATTTTATCTGTCTTTATTCAATAAAGAGGTTTACTACTGGTATCCTGTTTCAGTGTGTGGCCGTCCATTTCCTATCGTTCTGTTGCCGTGGGGGTAAGCCGAGCCAGCACCTGTGGGGTTACCTGCTGTGGGATTGATTTGCCAATCTCATCTGGAGCAGTGATCCCTTCTCCTGCAATTATTGCAGCCTCATCGGTGCCTACTAATCATTGCCCATCAGTGCAGCTTATCAGTACCCATCAGTGCAGCCTCATCAGTGCCCATCAGTGCAGCTTCATCAGTGTCTCCTTATCATTGTCCATCAGTGCAGCTTATCAGTGCCCATCAGTGCAGCCTCGCCAGTGCCCGTCAGTGCAGCCTCATCAGTGCCCATGAGTACAGCCTCCCAGTGCCCATCAGTGCAGCCTCAGCGCACATCAGTGAAAAAGAAAAATTATTTTGTAAAATTTTATAACAGAAAGGAAGAAAAAGGTTGTTTTTTTTAAATTTTCTGACTTTTTTTGTTTGTTTAGGAAAAAATAAAAAGCCCAGTGGTAATTAAATACCATCAAAAAAAGCTCTCTATGTCTCAAAAATGTCATATGGGTACAGTGTTGCATGACTTCGCAATGGTCATTCAAAGTGCAATAACATTGAAAGCAGAGAATTGGTTTGCTCAGGAAGGGAGTGAAAGTGCCCAGTAGGCACATGGTTAACTTGATTGGCATTTCCAAGTGCAGATTTGTATAAATTATTTTTTGCATTTCCTATGCTGCTGTTATATAGACTTTCTGGGCTAAATAACCCTTAATATATCACATTTGCACCACATTTGTAAACACATTATGATGATATGATATACACAAACACAAAAAACTGTATGCTATCCAATATTGTGTTCAGTCTCCAGTTTTGTGTCACCAGAGAATGGTATATAACAACAGATCTTCTTTCAACAATAGCATGCAGGAATCCAATTTGCTTGTTCTCCAAAAAGAATAGAACTAAAGGCAAAATATCTAAAGGCTTATAACTACTGTATATTTTTTCCCTTTCTGTGTCCCATTGGGGACATTTCCCTTCACTTCCCATCCCATAACTAAAACAGGAAGTGAGATAACATCCCTCTAAAGTGAGAGAATCCCTGGTTGTCACCAGGGTCACCAGAACTAGCGTCCTCGTTGGAAAATGTCCCCTCTATTCCTGTTCTGGTCAGTCTCACTTTCAGTGTTCTTATCACCTACTGCCAAATAAAATAAAAAAATTTGCCTTTAGTTAATACTATAACCCAATTTTCTAGCATACTGGGTATACTGTAGAGAGATACTGTATCCTAGAGATGAACATCTAAAGAACCAGTCTAAAGCTTGTCATATGGGTCATACGATCTTTTAACCCAATATCATAATTGATTTCCGTTTAAAAAAATAAAATAAACCGTCATCCACTATTCTTGTGACTTTCACTCTGACTGGTCTTGTCCTTATCTCCCCTGTAAAAGGTTGCTCCTGCGATCAAGACCACTGGGACCAC
>BLSH010302462.1:884338-904264 GCA_018402905.1 Glandirana rugosa | reverse complement strand
AAAAAAAAAAAATAATAAAAACGCCATAAATCAATTCCCAGTTTGTAGATGCGATAACTTTTGCGCAAACCAATCAATATACGCCGATTGCGATTTTTTTTTTACCAAAAATATGTAGAAGAATATATATCGGCCAAAACTGATGAATAATTTTTTTTAATGGATTTGTACTTTAGCAAAAAGTAAAAAATATTGTTCTTTTTTGCAAAATTGACGCTCATTTTTTGTTTATAGCGGCGATCAGAAATGACGCAGAGGGGGTCACATACCACCAAAAGAAAGCTCTATTTGTGGGAAAAAAAGGACGCAAAATTTATTTGGGTACAACGTCGCACGACCGCGCAATTGTCATTCAAAATGCGACAGCGCTGAAAGCCAAAAATTGGTCTGGGCAGGAGGGGGGTTTAAGTGCCCGGTAAGGAAGGGGTTAAAGTAGCCATTTTTTCCCTTTGGATAAAGTAAGGGAGGATAGTAACCCCTGTCAGATTTATTTTTACCATATATGTCCCATTGCAGAGATTTCCTTTCACTTCCTAATGGGGACACAGACAGCAATAAAAACTGACATGTGTTCTAATCTATCTCTACTCTATCCAAAACAAAAAAAAAGTTTTCCTTTAGTTATACTTTAAGCACTTCAGCCCCGGAAGGATTTGCCCTCTTCCTGACCAGAGCACTTTTTGCGATTCGGCACTGCGTTGCTTTAACTGACAATTGCGCGGTCGTGCGGCGTTGTACCCAAACAAAATTGGCGTTCTTTTTTTCCTACAAATAGAGCTTTCCTTTGGTGTATCTGATCACCTCTGCGGTTTTTATTTCTTGCGCTATAAACAAAAATAGACCGACAATTTTGGGAAAAAAGCCAATATTTTTTTACTTTTTGCTATAATACATATCCAAAAAAATATATATAAAAAAATCTAATTTATTCATCAGTTTAGGCCAGTGGTTCTCAACTCCGGTCCTTGGGACCCCCCAACAGGCCAGGTTTGCAGGATAACTGAAATACATCACAGGTGATATCATTTGCTGCTCAGTGATTGCAGTATTCTAGTCTGCATCTCCCCAAGGTAATACTTAAAATCTGGCCTGTTGGTGGGTCCTGAGGACCGGAGTTGAGAACCACTGGTTTAGGCCAATATGTATTCTTCTACATATTTTTGGTAAATAAAATTGCAAAAAGCGTTTATTGATTGCTTTGCGCAAAAGTTATTGCGTCTACAAACTATAATTGATTTATGGTGTTTTCACCATAAAAAAAAAATAGCCACCGATTACTGTATAAATGTCAAGCCGATCAAGGGGTTAAATGTGTTCCCTCACTGTGTTCTAACTGTGTGGGGGTTGGGCTGGCAGGGGTATGACAGACCTAACTGATCCCGATGACAGGGATCAGTAGATCACTGTCATGCTGATGGACAGAATGGGAAACCACCGTGTTTACATCAACGTTTCCCCTTTCTTTCTCTGTAGTAGGCAATCTCAGGTCGCTGGCGGACATTGAGTCCCCCTGACTCATGGGCACACTCATGCAGCGTGTGTTGGGCACAAGAACATGCCGGCGGCAGCGTGTGCCGGTCCACAAACTGTGGCTGCGTGGATCGCCGTTTATAGACAGCGATTTGCGCAGCGGAGCCACACTGCTGTCATCTTTCTACACGAGGCGGTTGGCAAGTGGTTAATTGTCTTCCAACATTTCCCCCTCTCCAATGCTGCATCACTTTTAATAACCCCCAAAAATGTTAACTCTTGTGGGTCTTTATTATGATATATCTTAAAATGTCTCAACACATTGTGAGTTTTCTCTCCTTTTTAATGTTTGCAATGTGCTCTCTAATCCTAATATGAAGTTGTCTGGAAGTGCAGCCTACATATTGCAAGCCGCAGTGGCATTCAAGCATGTATACGACCCCCTTCTATATTACATGTCAGAAAATCCTGTAAGTATGATCTTCATTTGTAGACAAGGCTTTCAATTCTTTTTTCTGTTTATTATTAACCACAGAATACTTATAATGCCCCAGCCAGTACCTGGAAGGATACATCCAGAAGGTGGCTGGGGTGGTGATAAATGTGCAGGAGGCCTGAACAGATTGTTCTTTCCCTCAAGAATGGGTTTCTCCTGGGGGGGCTGTTGCTCCTGGGAGATAGCCAGAGAGACAAAAAACTGCCACCTGTGCCTAAGCATCTGCTGGGCTGAGGGTCTAGAGAAGATTGTCTAAGGATTACATTTGCTGGAGGGCGCTGCACTGAAGTCCTGGGTCTGGAGAAGGAGCTTGCTATCTTCCCACTAAGGTTTAACCTGCAGATGCTGGGTGGCAGACAGCTCCTCTGATACAATGAGTAAAAACTTTGTTGGGGACTGATAGCTGTGCGAGTGCTCTAAGGTAACTAAGTGCCAGAAGTGACTTTGTGGACTGCTGCTGCAAAGTCCTATATATGTTGTTCATTCCCTGCTACATCCAGTAAAGCTGCTATTGAAGGACTGGAGAGAAGTTAGTCCTCCTAATGTTCTTACTGATCTTTCTGGAGTATCCTGAGACTCCAAATCCCTCTCCTTTTAAAGTTTGTCAGCAATAAATATTAAAAAGACATCCCCTAGACTGAGCCTAAATTGTCAATGTGCTTGGGACTGTGCTTATGTGACGGGCAGCCTCTGTACTATTTGGGAGAACTTGGGAATATTCTCAGCGGAGTAAGCTCACCATGTACTACATATAGTAAAAGTTATTAATAGCAAAAATTACTTGAATACAGAGTCGGATCATCCACAAGGCAACCTAGACAGAAGTTTAGGTCCCAGAGAATATCCAAGGGACAACCTTCAAGTTACTGCAGTAAAACAGTGGAATTGTGCAAAAGGATTTCCTTTCGGCAGTTGGTGTCTCGTGGGAAGACGCCACCGGTACAGAGAATACAAATGAGATGGCATTTGAAATCCTTATAAATGTCAATTGAGGAGGGGGGGGGGGGAGCAAAATTGCTACCCTGCCCAATGTCCCATTCTGTCTTAATTCATCTTTGATTGAAAAAGTACATAATTCTAGTATCTATTGCAAAGTAAGAAAAATACTTGGAACATGTATACAATCCAGCCTTTCAGAGACAGTGTTCAGAGACAAAACATTGTGAGGCAATCTAATAATATTGGAAACACTATTATTGATATAGATAACCTTGGTGAACTATCATCCACATTGGCTGTGAAATTTTATCCAAAAATGGAATTGAAATCAATGGTTAGTAATATTCAGAGGAATATGTGGGCAATGCATTGCAAGATATTGGAAATGCATCAATGCTTTTAATGCTTTTAATGACTTTTAGCTGCAGGCAGTCAAAATATGAATGCATAAATGGAAGCATACAGATTCCAAAAATTAAAAGAATATGTAAACCCAATCACTAAAATCTAATATAAACTTTAACTTGTCATTGTACTTTCAAAATGCCATTTTTAATCATTTTATATCTACCTCTTTCATTTCAAATAATGAAGAGTATCAGCTGCATAAAGCAAAAAAAAAAACTACCAGAAAAAGTAGTAATAGCAGAGCCCAAAAGCCCCTGGACTTAAAGTGGTTGTAAACCCTTTACAACCACTTCAAACTGCAGGTAAGCCTATAATCAGGCTTATCTGTAGGTACTGAGAATATCTCCTAAACCTGTATGGTTTAGGAGATATTCAATGTATCAGCATGTGCTGACGTCATCAGCACATGCGCACTGAAGAAGTGGCCCCAGGGTGCCGTTTCTTCTGTGAGAGTACCGTAACTGGCAGCTCCCGCCGAAGTGACATAATAGTGGCTCCAGCCAATCACAGCGCTGGAGCCTGCGCTGTGATTGACCGGAGCCCACGATCCTCAGAAAAAGACACAGAAGACATGACGCCGGTCACAGTGTTGCTTGGGGACCACTGCAACAGCGTTGATCTCAGGTAAGTATTTCATAATGAGCTAGTATGCAAAGCATACTAGCTCATTATGCCTTTGTCTTGCAGGTGTTTTTTTTTTTTTTTTTTGCAGACTTGACAACCACTTTAAGTCAGTCAGATACAGTATATGCAGTCCTATGAAAGCTCTGACTCCAGGAAAGAAAATATATTTTTTTCCTATTTGTTGATGGCTGCAAGGTATACAGTGATCTGCCTGTTATACAGCAGAGATGAAATTCCAGATAAACTAGAAAATTATCTTGCCCAAGTAAGCAACAAATTCAGTGAAATGCGTAAAATACGCCACACAGAAATTGGCACAGTATACACACATGGCAAAACAAAAGCTATTCTGGAGAAGTATGGAATTATGTTCCAGACTACTGTATCATACAATCCAGAACAAAATGGTGTTGCAGAGAGAATGAATTGTACTTTACCAGAAAGTGGCACAAGCATGATTTTTTATACAGATATGCCAACAACATACTGTATAGGGCAAAGGAAACTGTGTTAGCCTGCTATCTCCAAAACTGTTCACCTGGAAAAAGCAACAGAGACAACTTAATATGAGCTATGGAACTGAAAGAAGCTTGATGTGGAAAATATCAAAAACTTTAGACAGTATACTTGTTGACTACACTGAGTCTCAAAAGAGTTACACATTCTTTTACATCCAGGCACATCAGCAGAAGTGTAATTATGATTGAAATACATGTATCAAAAGCCTCATGAAGTTACCCAGTTGGCACTGTCTGAACAACCTTAACCGCTTGCTTACTGGGCACTTAAACCCCCCTCCTGCCCAGACCAATTTTCAGCTTTCAGCGCTCTCACACTTTGAATGACAATTGCACGGTCGTGTGACACTGTACCCATATGACATTTTTATGATTTTTTCCCCATAAATAGAGCTTTCTTTTTGTGGTATTTTTTATTTTCTGCTAAAAAAAACAAAACAAGACAGAAATTTTGAAAGAGAAAACCTGTTTCATAGTTTTTTTATATAAATTTTGAAAACAGGTAATTTTTTTCCTTCATTGATGTGCGCTAATGAGGCTGCACTGATGGGCACTGATAAGCTGCACTGATGGGCACTAATAGGCTGCACTGATGGGCACTGATAGGCTGCACTGATGGGCACTGATAAGGCGGCACTAGTGGGCATTGATAGGTGGCACTGATAAGCACTGATGAGGCGGCAATAATGGGTGGCACTGATGGTTGGTACTGATGGTTGGCACTGATGGGTGGCACTGAAGGGCACTGATAAGCTGCACTGACAGGTGGCACTGATGAGTGGCACTTATGGACACAGATGGGTGGCACTGATGGGCACTGGTGGACACTGCAGATATGCAGCACAGATCGGTGGCACTAATTTGTAGCACTAATGGGCAAATGTAGGTGGCACTGGTGGACAAAGGTAGGTGGCACTGTGGGCACTGGTAGTTAGCACTGGTAGGTGGCACTGTGGGCACTGGTAGGTGGCTCTGGTGGGTACTGACAGGTGGCTCTGGTGTGCACAGATGAGCCATCCGTGGCTCTCTGTGCGAGGGACTGATGTCCCTCTGACAGAAGCCGGTGATCGGCTTCTTTTTCCCCTCACGCTGACAGCATGAGGGGAAAAAAAAGATCAACGGCTTCGGTTTACATCACGTGATCAGCTGTCATTGGCTGACAGCTGATCACGTAGTAAGGGGGCGGGACCGTGGAGATCCACGCTGGAGCCATCTTTTGGCAATAGCGCGGATCTCAAGGGGTTAAAAAAGTACAGTCAAACCTCGTTGCACTCCTGTGACCCATTTTGCCCAGACAGTGGGCTAAAGCCTGCTATCGGCTGACATCACAGAGGCTGTCCAGGATCCATCCACAACCCTGGACCAGCACTTGAACCCTTTGCAACCTCAGTCAGAAACTCTGCTACATCAGGTAAGGACATCCCAGTTAGATGACTATCATATATTGTTCATGCAGGACCACAGCCTGAACCAGTGTCATGAATACAAATGCAAGATCTACCTTTCGATGAGAAGTGAAGGTGGATTAAAGCAATAGTTTACTTTCTGTTTGAACTTGTACCTACAGGTAAGTTTACAATCAGGCTTACCTGTGAGTAGAATGAATATCCCCTAAACCTGTACCATTTAGGGGATATTCACAACTGCAATAGCTGATGACATCATCCGCGCATGCGCAATGCTCTTCATACAGGGCACAAAGTGTGCTGCACCCACACACATGTGCAGGAGTGAAGTACTTGCGGCCTGCCCATTCAAACGGCCAGAGCCCAAGAACCCAGAATGAAAACCAGGTGAAGATAGAAGCTCCGGCAATGGTGACAGGGTGCCACTGCAGGGCCTTGTTTAAAAGGTACATTTGTCATAATGTGCTAGTATGCGGTGCATAACACTTTATGACCTAAACCTGCAGGAGGCTCAGATTTTTTTTTTTTTTTGCCCAGTTTACTACCACTTAAAAGCTGCAAGTGAAGCTGTGGAACTGGCAGAATTACCCCAAGGCAATAATGCAATTGGATATAATTATATATATATATATATATGCTTTTTAGGCCAAATACAACACTGCTAAAGTCCATAAATAAAGAGCAAGACTGGTTGCAAAGGTATACTCACAAAAGTATGGTGAAGACTATGATGCAGATTTTGCAAACCAAAGTACATTCAGAACCTTGCTGACTATAATGGCCCAACAGAACATGAGAGTGAAACATAATGGCATCAAAAGAGCTTTTCACAATGACGGTATTGAAGAGGAATTGCACATGACACAATTAGAAACTTATTTACAAGGTGGAAAAGAACACATCATTTGTAAGTTACATAGAATATTTTATTGACTCAGGCAGCTATAGTATGGAATTAAAGGATAAGTATGGCTGAAGACCTACTTTTCCTATGGATTAGTGATGGGCTGAACACCCCACGGTTCGGTTCACACCAGAACTTGCGGACAGGCTAAAAATTTGTGCGAACGCCGTTAAAATCAATAGGACTCGAACATGAAAAATCAAAAGTGCTAATTTTAAAGGCTTATATGCAAGTTATTGCCCTAAAAAGTGCCCTAGGGGACATGTATCAATACAAAAAAAAGGTTTTAAATCAAACGTTTTTTCAGGAGCAGTGACTTTAATAATGGGTAAAGTGAAACAATAAAAATGAAATATTCCTTTAAATATCATGCCTGGGGGGTCCCTTTAGTCGGCCTGTAAAATGGCGCACCTCTGTGATGTTTAGAACAGTGCCAGAGCAAAATGACATTTGTACAGGAAAACCACTCGCAGCTGTAATGTATTGCTGGTTCCCGGCAATATAGATAAAATTACTGAAAAAACATTGCATTGCCCCCCCCAGTCCATACCAGGCCCTTCAGGTCTGGTATGGAATTTAAGGGGAACCCCGCTCCGATTTTTTTAAAAAAAATTGCGTAGGGTCCCCCCCCAAAGTCCGTAACAGACCCTTCAGGTCTGGTATGGATTTTAAGGGGAACCTCGCGTCATTTTTTTAAAAAAAAATTACGTGGGGCCCTCCAAAATCCAAACCAGGCCCTTCAGGTCTAGTATGTATTTTAAGGGGAAACCCGCGCCAAAATTTAAACAAAAATGACGTGGGAGTCCCCCCAAAGTCCATACCAGGCCCTTATCCGAGCATGCAGACCTGGCATTGCAGGAGGGGGTGGGGACGACCGAGTGAGTACCCCCCTCCAAACTATACCAGGCCACATGCCCTCAACATGGGGAGGGTGCTTTGAGGTCCCCCCCAAAGCACCTTGTCCCCATGTTGATGGGGAAAAGGGCCTCATCCCCACAACAATTGCCGGTGGTTGTGGGGGTCTGCGGGAGGGCGGCTTATCTGAATTTGGAAGCCCCCTTTAATAAGAGGGCCCCCAGATCCTGACCCCCCCCCCTATGTGAATAGGTATGGGGTACATTGTACCCCTAGCCATTCACCAAAAAAGGAGTAAAGTGGTACAAAAAAACAAGAGGCAGTTTTTGACAAGTCCTTTATTGTGTAAAATACCTCTTCTTCTTTCTTCTTTCTTCCTCCATTTTCTCCTACCCCAGTCCTTCTTCTGGTCTTCTGCTTCTTCTTTCGGTCTTCTTCCTTCCTCTCTTTGTCTTATTTATTTATTTCAGGTACTTATAGTTTACTCAATTTACGCAGCGCTTTACATATACATTGTACATTCACATCAATCCCAACCCTTAATTAGCTTACAATCTAAGGTCCCTAACTCACATTCATACATACTAGGGCCAATTTAGACAGGAACCAATTAACCTACCAGCATATCTTTGGATTGTGGGAGGAAACAGGAGTACCGGGAGGAAACCCACGTAGGCACAGGGGGAACAAGCAAACTCCAGGCAGGTAGTGTCGTGGTTCTTCAAACTTAATCTTCCTTCTTCTTTCACTGCCCCCGCTCCCGCTGCTGCAGCTGTGCCATCCAGAGGCGTCTCCCAGAATGTGCGGTCTTCAGTTTTATATTTATTTTATAGGTAAGGGCGGGGCCACCCAGTGACATAACCGTAACCCCTTGCAGTACTCTTGTTAGGCGCAAGAATGGGCCCTGCTGTTGTAAATTAGTTTAAAAATTGTGATGACATACCCCATTCAAACAAGTGCTGAAAAATTGGGCCTTGGGCCTTAGGCGTACACTTTGATCGGTTACGAACCCTCCAGCAGCACTGAATGTCCATTCAGAAAGCACACTGGATGCAGGTCAGGCCAGTAGCTCAATTGCATATTCAGCAAGTTCCGGCCAGTGGTCCATCCTCAAGACCCAGTAACTCAATGGATGCTCAGTTGGAGAGGTCTCCGAGTCTGCTCTTGCCCTTATATATTCCTGCACCATATAATGCAGACACTGATGATGGCAAGAGCGCTGAGGACTGAAAAGGTTTTTAAAGGCATCGGTCAGCCGGCCACCTTCTCCACCAATCTGCCTCTAAACGACCGAAGCGTCAGAAACATGTTGTCCAGCACCAGGACATGGTAGCCTCCCAGGGTCTGGAAAGGCGTTGCACAAACTTTTCTTCAAGGTATCCTGAAGATGTTTCATCCTCTGCTCCCTCTGCGCAGGCTGAATGAGCTCTGCAACTTTACCCTTATAACGTGGAACAAGAAGGGTTGCCAGCCAGTAACGATCCCTCTCCTTGATACCACAAATCCTAGGGTCTTTTCACAGGCTTTTCAGAATCAGAGAGCCCATGCAGCATATGTTTGAGGAGGCATGAGTGTCCTCTGGGTCACTGAGGATGACATTATCAGGAACTACCTCCTCCCAGCCACGTGCAACTCCTTAGGTTTCTGGGGACTGAAAACCATGATCCCTTGAAGACTGCTGCGTGTTATCCTCCACATCCATGCTGACACAATCCTCCTCCTGTGTGTTTGGTGGCTCTGCAGGAATGCTCTCTGCATAAAGGGGGCCTTGAGAGGAAAGGAAGTCCTCCTCTTCCTCCCGCTGTTCTGCCTCAAGTGCCCTGTCCATGATCCCACAAAGCGCGTGCTCCAGAAGGAATATTAGTGGGACAGTGTCACTGATGCATGCATTGTTGCTGCTATCCATCCTTGTGGCCTCTTCAAATGGTGACAGGACAGTGCATGCATCCTTGATCAGTAGCCTATGACATGGCGAAAAGAAGCCAAGCTCCCCTGAGCCTGTCCTGGTGCCATGTCACAGAGGTACTCATTGATGGCCCTCTGCTGTGCGTGCAGCCGCTGCAGCATTGCCAACATGGAGCTCCACCTGGTGGGCATGTCACAAATGAGGCGGTTGGTGGGCAGGTTGAATTCACGCTAAATGTCCGCCAGCCGGTCACTGGCATTGTATGAACGCTGGAAATGACCACAGACTTTTCTGGCCTGCCTTAGGATATCTGGTAAGCCTGGGTACCTGGTCAAGAAATGCTGCACCACCATATTCAAGACATGTGCCAAGCATGGAACAGGTGTCAAGTGTCCATCGGAGGGCAGAGAGAAGGTTGGTGCCATTGTCGCATACAACCATTCCTGCCTGAAGCTGCCATGGCGTCAACCAACGCTGAGCCTGCCCCCGCAGAGCTGACAGAATTTCTGCCCCAGTGTGGCTCCTGTCCCCAAAACAGACTAACTCAAGCACCGCATGGCATCTTTTAGCCTGACTGCTTGCATAGAACGCTTAGGGAGCACTGCAGGTTCAGAGGACAATTCTGCAGAAGAGGCTACAGAGGTAGAAGAAGCTTTGCCAGCTGCGTTGGAAGGCAAACTTGTATGAGCCTGGGTGACAGAGGATGAGGAGGTCTTAGTTATCCACTCCACCAACTCTTCTGCATGTTGTGGCTCAATAGGTTGGCCAACAGCAGAAAAAAAGGACAAGCATGACCCGCCTGCAGAGGATGCACCATGTCCACCACCACCACTTTTCACTGAAGACACAGAGGCTGCTTGCCCTCTTTTAGTGGCCTGGGAGTGTCTGCCTCCCTTTTGTGGACTTCCTGGCATGATGGGGATTTTTGTTAGCACCGCACTGCACTGTATTATATACCCTACACCCCCGAATGCACTGATATATAGTGTACACTCAATACACTGTGTGCATATATATATATATATATATATATATACTAGACTGTATATATTTTAAGACATCATGTCAAGTGCACTACATACTGTACGTACACCCCCGAATGCACTGATATATAGTGTAGACTCAATACTCTGTGTGTGTGTATATATATACTGGACTGCATATATTTTAAGACACCACGTCAAGTAGTGTACTATATACCTTACACCCCCAAATGCACTGATATATAGTGTGCATTCAATACGCTGTGTGTGTGTGTATATATATATATATATATATATATATATAAATATATATTAGACTGTATATATTTTAAGACACCACGCCAAGCAGTGTACTATATACCGTATACCCCCGAACGTACTGATATATAGTGTACACTCAATACACTGTGTATGTATATATATATATATATATATATATATTAGACTGTATGTATTTTAATACATCACGTCAAGTGTACTATATACCGTACGTACACCCCAAATGCACTGATATATAGTGTGCACTCAATACGCTGTGTGTATATATACTAGACTGTATATATTTTAAGACACCACGTCAAGTAGTGTACTATATACTGTACACTATATTTTAATACATCACGTCAAGTGTACTATGTGCCGTATGTACACCCCGAATGCACTGATATATAGTGTACACTCAATACACTGTGTGTATATATATATACTAGACTGTATATATTTTAAGACACCACGTCAAGTAGTGTACTATGTACTGTAAACTATATTTTAATATAGTTCACCAAAAATGGTGAAAGGTCTGGGGGATAAAACATATCAAGAGCGACTTCAGGAACTTAATATGTACAGTCTGGAGGAAAGAAGGGAGAGGGGAGACATGATTGAAACCTTTAAATACCTCAAGGGGGTGAATAAGGTTCAGGAGGGCAGTCTTTTCAATATGAAACCAAAATCAAGAACACGGGGACATGACCTCAAACTAACTGGGGGGAAGTTCAAAACTAATCTTAGAAAGTATTATTTTACTGAAAGGGTGGTTGATGATTGGAATAAACTACCAACAGAGGTTGTGAGACAGTCAACAGTAAATGGCTTCAAACATGCTTGGGATAAACATAAATCCATAGTCAGACAACAAGGTTAATGTAAAAAAAATAAATAAAAAAAAAATAAAAAAAATAAAAAAAAAAATAAAAAGGGGCAGACTCGATGGACTACTCAGTCTTTTTCTGCCGTCACTTTTCTATGTTTCTATGTTTCTAATACATCACGTCAAGTGTACTATATGCCGTATGTACACCCCGAATGCACTGATATAGTGTACACTCAATACGCTGTGTGTATATATATATATTTATATATATATATATATATATATATAGACTGTATATATTTAAGACACCATGTCAAGTAGTGTACTATATACCGTACACTCCCGAATGCACCGATATATAGTGTACACTCAATACACTGTGTGTGTGTATATATACTGTACATACACCCCCGAATGCATTGATATATAGTGTACACTCAATACACTGGTTATATATATATATATATATATATATATATATATATATATACTAGGCTGTATATATTAAGACACCCCGTCAAGTAGTTTTTATTTTTTTTATATATATTTTGAAAAGTGATCTGAGAAGAGTAGCCAGAGTCCTTGTTGCTAAGAACAAGTCCTGAAAAAGCAGTCCTGATCATAAAATTATTTAGGGCCAAGGTTGAAAGTTACATACACACACACACGCACACACACATACAGTCGTTATATCTCCAGTACTGTGTCTGCACTTGAAATCATAAAAAGGTAGTTCTGATCATAAAGGATTAGGGGTCAAAATTAAAGGTAACACGCATACACACACACTCACAAATGTACATACACACACACAGCCTTTTTATAATCTGCACTAACACTGCCAGGCACTGAACTGTAGAGGGAGGCGGGGAGGTTAGAAAAACACCTTCCCCTTCTATTGCTCTGTACTTCACTGTCCTGATTGAGCTCCTGATATGCCGGTGCACAGTTTGTCGGAGCAGTGGGAGCTCAGTCTTATCTGAATGCCTTTCTCAATCAGTATGTTGATGCACCCCTGACGACCTCAGATAGCACCCTAGGGTGCTTTGGCACCCCAGTTGAGAAAGGCTGCTCTAAATATAGAGGTATGAAGTGGATGTATCTGCTACTACATGTTGATGATTTGGTTGGGGCTCACAAATGATAGGAACCTTGCAAAAATGGGTACAGCACTCAATGAGCACTTTCAACCGAAGAATCTAGGAGATACGTCCTGCTACCAAGGTATTCAAGTACAGTGTGGGGAAGATAGAAGCTTCTTGCTAAATCAAAGTATCAAAATTGATGTGATCCTTAAAGTAGAACTAAAGGCAAACCTTTTTTTTCTCATTTTGGATAAAGTAAAGGAGGCCTGTAGCCGCTGTCAGGTTTTTTTTTTCCCGACTGGGGAGATTCCCCCTCACTTCCTGTGCCTTAGCCAAACAGGAAATGAGATAAAATCCCTCCAAAGTGGGGGAATCCATGGTTGTCACCAGGGGTACCGGAGCTAGTGTCCCCATTGTACAATTTCCCCTCTATTCCTGTACTGGGGACAAACCAAATTTGGGATTTTCTTTTACTTTCACTTTCAATGATAATGGTACACAGGACAAATAGAGTGTTTGAATCTCCCCTACGGGGGCACAGACAGCAAAGCAAAAAAAATGGGCAGATGTTCTAATCTGCCTTTACTCTATCCAAATCTAACAAAAATGTTTGCTGTTAGTTATTTTCAATAGTTTGGCCATGGTAGAATGCAAAGGTGTAAGCACACTAATGGAGACGGCTTACCTAAAGTTGGAAAGAGAAGAAGATCCCCTACCTAATAATAGATAGTATAGACAAGCGGTGGGGGCATTCATGTCACTTCTTTACAGATGTGTAAGTAAACACCTGGCAAAGGGACTGGACTGCTACTAAAAGAGTCATGCAATGCCTAAAGACATGAATCTGAGTGTATTATGTAATGTTAATAGGTGTTCCCTAAGCATGGGTATAAACTGGACCCCTCTCCTTCCTGCATGGCCATCTCACAACATAACAAGAAAGAAGACAGCTATTTCATAATGGCCACTTGTCTCATTTCTGAGCACTTTCCTAAGACAAGTGGTGGCAAAAGGAATGCAGAGGGAGAGGGGGGTGTCAACCTCTATTCCCTCTTCATTTCTCTTGCTACCATTAGTCTCAGATAAGTGCATGGAGCAGAGACAAGTGGCTTTTATTAAGCAGCCATCACCTTCCTAACTACACTATGTTTCAGATGGCTGAAGGGAAAGGGGGAATGTCCAGTTCAGCCTCACAACTAGGCCTAGGAAGCACCTAACAACATGGAACAAGGTATTACAAAGTATGCACTTTGTCCCATAAAGGACAAAACAGTGAAAACATGATTTAATGATAGTTTTTCATTAAAGCAAGAAGGGCTCAGCCATGTGTTCAGCAATATACAGTTCCACACAGGTTACACCTCTCTCAGGCTATATTATGGTGCTTCACCGTGCCAGACTAGCGGTGTCCATCGGCTTCCCAATAGATAGATACTTATGAACGAAAAATCTTCTTTATTGAAAACAAGGAGTAAAATGTTCCATAGCACAACTCATGCGTGGGCAGGGGCGTTGCTAGGGGGTGGCTATTGGGGCTACAGCCCCGAGTCTGGGGCCTATAGCCCCGAGTCTCTTACCGGGTGGGTGCAGTTCTGCAATTTGCAGGTATGTCTCAGTCCGGAATGCAGGAGGCAGGGGTAGACTGAGCCGTGGTAGCACGGGTTCCGGCTTGGCCCTCGCCTCCACCTGATGTATGGGGAGGTTCTCTGGGTACCCTGATGTATGGGAAGGAACTCTGGGAACGCTGATATATGGGGAGGTTCTCTGGGGACCCTGATGTATAGGGGGGTTCTCTGGGGACCCTGATGTAAGGTGGGGCTCTCTGTGGACCCTGATGCAAGGAAGAGGCTCTCTGTGAACCCTGATGTAAGGAAGGGGCTCTCTGGGGACTCTGATGTAAAGAAGGGGCTCTCTGGAGACCCTGATGTAAGGAAGGGGCTCTCTGGGGACCCTGTTGTAAGGAAGGGACTCTCTGGGGACCCAGATGTAAGGAAGAGGCTCTCTGGGGACACTGATGTAAATGGGGGGGCTCTCTGGGGACCCTGATGTAAGGGGGATCCGCAGAAATGTAATGATGTTTATATATATATATATATATATATATATATATATATATATATATATGTGTGTATGCCCGCTGAAGCGTATGACTCTACTTTGCTGCTATGGGCTCTAGCCCCAGATCTTTTGCAGACCTAGCAACGCCCCTGTGCGTGGGTCATGCTATGGAACATCTTACTCCTTGTTTTCAATAAAAAGAAGATCTTTGCTACTTTCACCTTGTTGCTGAAGTTCATTCATGATGTGTTCAGCAATATCTTCACTGGCACGAGGCTGTAGCAGCTTTACAACAAAAATAAAAACCTGTTGATGCTACCATGCAGATCTTTGTTCAGGAATTCCCTGTTGTAGGATGACAATGCTCTGTCCTAGTTTTCCAGTTGTGCTTCTGTGTTGTTACCATGTCATATAATTCACATAGGCAGAAATTGGATACAAAGAGGCTGCAAGAGATCTGCACTGAGAAAAACAAAGGATTAAAAAACATTACAAAATTTAGCATTCTAAGATAAAGGCAATGGTTTATGATACACACTGCTTTTTATCTACCTTAAAGGGTCATTCACAAATATTTGAATTTTAGTAGAAGCTGCACAGGAAAACAACTGATGGTTCATTGTATTTCTCAGGGATTCTTTTTGTGAAATCTATGCACCACAGTTCCTAGGCCTGCACGCCTGCTGTGACCTGGGGAGAATGGACGTTATAAGAGGAGAACACCCAACATTTGAAGGTGGACACAAACAGAGTCAGGAACCATGGGAAAGAGATCTTGCTGCAGGAATATTCCAAACTTATAGGGAGCCAGAGGCTGACACATGGTTCCATTTATAAGTAAACTATTGTGTGAACTGACCCCTTAAAATGCTTCTAATATCCAATAAATTAAATAACAGAAGGCAATGGGCTATCACATTAGACCTATAATTTTCTCACGGACAGGCTTCTCTTTTCTATCAGTAGGAAGGTCTTCTGTTTAACATTTCTACTTGCTCTAAACTATAGGCCACCTCTGCAACCTTTTCTTGGAAACCATTCAATCAATTAACTGGACTTTATTTAAAGAGCACTTACTCCTATTTTTTCCTGGCCTGGTCATCTCCAGCTTAGCTTTATAAAGTAACCCCACGATCCAGCATTTATCATTCCATGAAATGTCCTTCTCTACAACTTTTTATTTCTCCCATGACATCCAACACAATGTCATTCTATCCTGGGATATTTATCGAGCTCTGAATCTTTCCCATAAACACGTCAAAAGTGGCAACATCATTGGTTCCACTGTTGTGTAAATTTTTAGGTAATTAAAGATTATATTGCTACTTATTCTTAAATACTACTTCTTTGAATTCCAGTCTATACCAAGGTAATTTTCAGATATGAATTATGAGTTAATATTTCCATTACAGGTTTTTACCCATTTGAGCTTGCTGTTGATTTTTTTCCCCTTGCATATCTTACTCCTTCCCAATTTATTATTGCAGGTCATCCATTAGGAAGTGAATTCGTTAGGTCATTCTTAGGCACCATTTTCCCATGTCAGAAATGAGAACCTGATTACAGATTTGTGATGCAAAGACTTTTTGCCAAATAACTGCACAGAAAAGGGGCCACTCTCGGTTCTATTCATGTTGAGGGGCCATAGGATTGATTGATGTGACTGGGAAACGTAAGTTCATGTGCAACTCACAAGGTCATTAGTTCATGGCCTTGCCCTGATGTGGCCAACAGATTCACCTCCATTCTCTGCATATCATCTTCCCCTTCAAATGTCTATAATGATGAAGCTTATTATTTGCAAGAATGTTTTTCATGGAGAGTAATGATAAGGCGTATTATCTGTGAGAATGCTTTTGTCAGAAGTGAAAGGTGAATGACCAGCTTGATGCAGCGGGTTGTCAAAGTGTAACTCTGTTGTCTATGTTACTATTTTAGTAAATATGTGTGTTCTACACTATACAAAGGGTTTCTTACATAGCATAATGTGTATGAGCTGGTGTGAAGGAGCCCTTACTGAAATATATAAATAAGCAATATTTTATTATGGGGATACCTACCGTTTCTAGTTCATATTGCCTTAAAATATATATATATATGATATTCATTAAAGCGCAGTTAATATATAGATCTTCATTTCCAATTAGCTTCCAAAATCTATATTCATCAGCTAAAAGTATGGCTTTCTTTCTTGCTGAGATGTGTCAATGGCTAATAATTAATTGGAGCTACCTTTCTCAACCCAGTGTGGTATGCAAAAATGTGACTCCAATCATTTAAAAGCTGAAAGTCAACTGCTGTTTTCCTATGCTAAAAAGATTTTCCATTACAAAACAGACAATTAAGTGCAAAAAAGAAAACATTATTATATGTATATAAAAGGAGGGTCATTCTCAGGCCGATGCTTTGATTTAATGCAGTTGACCATGAAAGCCCTTGACCATGACAGTTAAATTAAGGCACTCCCAAAAATGGCAAAAGTATATATATTTTTGTTAATATAATACAATAAACATTTACTACTCTTAGTTGATAGAATAGAGTTTTCTGCTTTATTTAAATTTACATTGAATTTTAGTTTATTATTTTTTTTACAGGAGCTTTTTAATTGCAGGACATTTTGGTTAAAATAAAAAGCTTGATCAAGGCACATATGCATCAGTAAATCAGTGATTCAGTTCAACAGAAAATATTTCAGATTTCATTATATGCCTCACCAGGTCAGAAATAGGATATGTGCTCTTGTGTTCCCAGGTCCACCTATCTGGACATGACAAGGTCTCTCTCTGTCATGTTAGATTTTTAATTGTTTGTACATTACAAAGACTGTGCAAGGAGAGACTGAATCCCTTTGCTGGAGCAGGAAGGGTGAGTCTTTGTGGTAGGGAAAGCAGAGCTGGAAACTCTGATTAGAAAAAATTCTATTAGACATAAGATGTCAATAGGGATTGTGGCCAAGCAGAATTCATTGATAATGTAAAGGTCAGTTTCTGGTGGACTGATTTATTTTGGTCTTGTGAGCAAGAAACCTTTAAAGCAGAACTCTGAGAAAAAAACTAGAAATGTACAAAGCATGATGGGAAATGTAGATTGAGGACAGTTTAAACAGAGAGAAGAGGATATGATGTAATCACTGTTCTAACAGAGCCTTCCTAGCTAAATACATGGTGTATCTTTTGAATCAGAGAAACCACTTCCTGTAAATTAAATTGGACATATATCTTCAAAAGTAAGGAATTTCACAAATATAATACATGTTTAGTGTAGGGGGTGTACTAATGGGGGATTTGTTGCCAAACCCTGAGTTCTGCTTTAATACAACACTATTAGCTTTGCTCTAAAAAAAATATATATACATTCACACACATACCTGGGCCCATGTAGACATTTTTTTTTAAATCTAACAGTAATATTTTTATTGTTCACTTCCTTATTACATTACAGATATAAATCTGGGATTGCTAAAAACATTGATTTAACTAAATACAGCTTTAGTTACAGCACTGGCATTGCTGTATCTTCTCTGAGAGGAAAGTTCATTAAGGCAAATGCCATGCATTTAATGCTGTGTAAACAACAATACAAAAAAAGGTTTCATGAGAAAAAATTATAAAGTGGAAGTATAAGGTTTTTTGGCTGTGTACATTGGAATGAAGGACTCTACTTTCCACTGTACTGTAGTCTGGTATGGATAATTTGACTTACTAGTTTACAAAATTTACTAGAGTTAGTGAGAAGACAAAGCTATGATAAAGTAAGAGAGCTCTAAGCATAATGGTGGTCACAAAACCAAACAATAAAGCATTTAACTTAGACTTCTCAGTATAATCTAGAAACATAGAAACATTGAAGAGTGATGTCAGAAAAAGACAAGTGATCCATCAGGCCTGCCCTTTTTGGATTTATTTTTGTTTTTAACCTTTTCACCTGAGTATCGTTCTAAGTTAGTCCCAAGCAAGTATAAATTCACTTATTGTTGACTTACTTGCTACCTCTGCTGTATGTCTGTTCCAAGTATTAACTATTATGTGTGTATGTGTATATGTGTGTATGTGTATATGTATGTATATATATGTGTGTATATGTATATATATATGTATATACTTTTTTTTTTTTTTTTTTTTTTTTTTTGGTTGAACTGGATGAACTTTTTTCAACCTGACTAACTATGTAACTATGTAACTATGTAATTCAGTAAAATAATACTTTCTATGAGTACTTTGATTACTTTTAAAACAAAATGTATAGACATGAAATGGCAACAGTAAGAATATATATATATATATATATATATATATATATTGAAACCTTGAAAACAAAATTCACAAGCTAACTAATTCTGACAAGGGTGTTTTTATAGCTTGCATTTCTCGTCCCAGAATTGGCCTTAGACAAACTGATCCAGAGTGGATGATACATGTGGTGGGTAACTAAAACAAGCTATGTTCTATATCAAACTGTAGAACATTTCTACATCCTTCTCACAGCAGCAAAAGTGTGCTTCTAATTTCCCATACCTATAACACCTATAGATTAGAATGAGTATACTCATGAATTAACCAGAATGAGAATGGTTTACATTCATATTCATGTATAAAAAAGTGGGGATGATTTTCAAAATTGTTCTTATCTCCACATTTCTTTAGGTGAGCTTAACGTACTGACTGGCTTATTAAGTAAAGAGGCTGTGGTATGTAAGTGATGGTTTCAGTCACTGGGAAGCATACCTAGTAATTTATAAGGTCTATTTAAAAATGATATACTTATATAGGATGATGAGGTCCAGAGCAGCAATCCCAATGTTTCTATGTTTCAATCTACATATCTTTCCAAAACCTAAAAGCCAGCTTTAAAAATGGTGGGAGCCTGCAAAAATGTTGCGTTGATTCAACATATGTTCCAAGCCCATATATACCGACGACGGACACACGCTCCATAACAGATATACCGAAGACAACCCACCCCCGACATATATACCGACTAAACCCCCACCCCCCGACAGATATACCGACGAAACCCTCCCCCCAGACATATATACCGAAGACGTAATTTACCCTGTGTGGTCATACCCCCGAACCTTGTATACAACTTAGTTGCGTTGTAAAAACGTCCGAGGGTGGTAAAAATTTCGACCGAAAATCCAAAACCTTTCTATACATCTAACTTTGTATCTTTGTAACC
>BLSH010302462.1:864293-883973 GCA_018402905.1 Glandirana rugosa | reverse complement strand
CTTTGAAGGAATTTTTTTTTTATACTCGCCCTAAGTCGCTTGTTGCTAGGTGGTCTCTGTAATCTGCCCCTTTTAGGTCCAAGGCTCTTCTCCTCACTTCCTGCTTCGCCTGGCCTCCTGGGAGATGTGACTCATCATTTCCCAGGAGTCAGTGGGCTTCCCTATACTGTAAAATCGTGTTATTTCCAGACAGGAAATGACGCAATTTAAGGCGGACTTAGATCGAGGAGTGGATGATGGTTACCCACCATGCACTTCTTTCAGGAAGAGATGCCAGGAGACCCAGGATGGGTTTCAGATGCCCTCACCTAAAATGGAAAAGTCCAGCAGTGAGAGAAACTAAATTGTGAGTAAAAAATACATGTAATTATGAGGCAGTTTGAAAGTAAGGAAACAAAAGGTTACATCTATTTAGTATTAAAAGAGTGGATGCCAAAAAAAAAAAAAAAATTCTGGGTGGAACTCCCCTTTAACATTTTAACATCAAGCCAGGATAAACATCAAGATAATCACACCCATATTAAAAAAAAAAAAAAAAAACATGAGATTGCACTCCACACTATTTCCCCCATCTCCAAGCACAATCTCACAAATTAATAATAAGACACCACACTCTACTGTTGGCATAAATTGGCCGCGGCACTTTTATTGGTTTAAAATAACATATACATTTCCATAGCCATATTACATGTTCATAACCAATTTAACTTCCATCAACTTTATAACCAAAGCCCCCCTTTGATGCAAAGGTGACGCACCACATAAAGTGTACGCGATGGGAGGTAGGATGGTTAGCTCTTCTTTATATCAACCCTCAGACCAGCAGCAAGATACCTGTGACAGCGGGCCCTTTATATACTGAGCCCCACCGCTTCCAGAAAATTCCACCAATTTCTAGTGGCTCAAATCCTATCTGCCCAAAGGTGAGCAGAAATATTTAAAGGGCCAGCGACCCTGAAATTGCTATGTTCCTTAAAGCAATGTTAATGGTTTTAAATACCAGGGGAAAAGCCAGAGGCATCCCCACGAAGGTGTGGCAAAATAAATTGTGCCCCCCTTTAACATTCTGATAATAGTCCAATAAAAGAACTGAAATTGTCTAGTCTAAAATTTGGTGAGGAGAATTCTGCACCCAAAATTTTGCATCAAAGACATGTGATCCAGAATCTTTGGCGCCATTGGTACCCTGGGTATTCTGTAATATATTTAGCTCATAAACTATGTATATATACATATTAACTGTATAGTCTTGCCATGTTTGTTAAATTATATTCTGAACAAAAATATGACATTATTTCAGCAAAGAGAAGGTCACACTAATCGTAGTAGATTGGCTATGCCATATTGGCACCAGAAAGTGGAAGTCTCCCTTGAAAACTACTGTTCTGGCAGGACATAGGAAGGCATTTGGTCTGAAAGGTTTGTCCTTTTTTTTAATATAAATTTGCATAGCTGCCTATGTGTTCTACGTGTTTACAATCTCCGCTCGGTTAGGAATCTTTTCAGTGCTAGGATAGAAAAACATTCTTAGAGTTGAGTTTTAATAGCATTGTAAAATAACAGTGGGTGCAACAATAATGGGATACCAAGCTTCATGTTGTTGGACAAAACCAGCATTACTTTGCAGCAATATCACCACACAACGTAACAGGCATGACCTTTTTCCTACTGTGAGGATTCTAACCAAGTCATAGCTGGTATGAACAAGGCTGGCTCAACGCCCTGACAAAGAACCTTATCTAAACCAGACGCAGCTAAATGAGGTCCTCCTGCTGACTCAAGTTCTCTGTGTCCTCTGAAGAAAAAAAGGTGCCAGAGTCTCTACAGGGAAAATCGCACTCGCCAACCAGAACAACACCATATAAACATATTGAATGTGAGAAAAAGTTGCTGGACAACCACACTCCGTTAGACACCTTTATTAGAATTTGCATACAATCCAAATAAGTCACAACATCACAAGAGAACGCAGAAGATCAAGACAGCTTGGCTTTCGTGTTTCACACCATAGAGGTGGGGTGCTTAGTCATAGCCTGAGTCCTGTAACCGATTGCCCCAGTATATATGGGTGTGAGGAGTATGTAACACGGCTCACAGCAATCAGCTACAATACGGACCTGCTGTGTGACCACACCAAAAAGTGAGCAGTAGCTCATGCAGCTTTTTTCTTTTTTATTTTTCCTTGCACATGATTCGTTATTCTTTGTAACGTGAACTTTTACCTTAGTCACTAAGATCTGGGGAAAATTCCCTTGCAATGTGATTTGCTTTTAGTAAATCAACCCTATGATCTCAATTTGCTGATCAGATTTTCAGGTGATTCATGCTATTGTTTGCTCTTTCCTTGTGTAGCTGACAACACACAGGGAAGTATCTAATAACAGCATTCATATGTGGACTACATATTCCAATGTGTTCAGCTATTTTTCTATACTATCATAACTGGATCATAATATAACTGAGGCCTTTCAAGTTTCATGCCCTATGACCACTGCTTCGCTCTGGGCTGTTTCAGGTCATTGCAAATTACAAGAGGGATTTAATTGTGTATGGCAGAAAAAAAAGGTTTAACCTTACAGAAGGATATAGAAATGCTTATTTTTAAGAGCTGTAAAAATGTGGAATAGACTTCCACAGGAGATGGCTATAGTCAGGGGTGCTTCAATTAAGGGCTGGTGATGTTTTGTAAATGCACAAAATATAACTGGCTATTAATGTTTATAGGAAATAACAATTTAGATTGATCCAGGGAATATCTGTTTGCCTTAGGGGATTAGAAAGAGTTGTTTCCCCTAGTAGAGCATGGTGATCATGCTTTATAAGGGTTTTGTTGCCTTTTTTTGGATCAAAAAGGAATTTAAGGATTGAAGATGCAGGTTTTTAATGTATATATTTATTTGTCTTTTGGTTCAATTTGTTAAATATATATCTTTTTTAAGCATGAAACTATGCTTACATAGCACAGAACAAATCAAAGCTGTATTAAACACAAGAGCAAATATTTATTATATTGCAGTTTACCAATTCTTAAGCCCATACACATGGCCATTGGAAACCAATACTTGGCCTATGTGTACTGCAGCTGGTCCGATAGAAGCAGGCCAAAATGCCGGCTTCTATTGAAGGCGCATGACTGAAAAACATCTGCCGACCAGCTCTCGGTCTGTGCTCTCAGCCAATGGCTGAGAGCGTGGACCAGAATGTTCTGGCGAGGGGGGGGTGTTCCCCTGTCAGAAAACAATAGAAAAGCAGTCTCCTAAACATGCTTAGTTTAGGAGATATTAACCACGTCCATACTGGGCACTTAAACCCCCCTCCTGCCTGGACCAATTTTCAGTTTTCAGCATGGTCGCTATTTGAATGACAATTGCGCGGTCGTGCGACGTTGTACCCAAACAAAATTTGCGTCCTTTTTTTCCCACAAATAGAGCTTTCTTTTGGTGGTATTTGATCCCTTCTGTGTCATTTCTGATCGCCGCTATAAACAAAAAAAGAGCGATAATTTTGAAAAAAAAACAATATTTTTTACTTTTTGCTATAATAAATATCCAAAAATAAAAAAAACAAATGTATTCATCGGTTTTGGCCGATATATATTCTTCTACATATTTTTGGTAAAAAAAATCGCAATCGGAGTTTATTGATTGGGTTGCGCAAAAGTTATAGTGCCTACAAACTATGGACATTGATTTATGGCGTTTTTATTATTTTTTTTTTTTACTGGTAATGGCGGCGATCTGCGATTTTTATCGGTACTGCGATATCGGGGCGGACATGTCGGACGTTTTTGACACTTTTTTGGGACCAATGACATTTATACAGCGATCAGAAATTTAAATGTCCACTGATTACTGTATAAATGTCATTGGCAGTGAAGGGGTTAAGCTGCAGGGGGCAGTGAAGGGGTTAACTATGTTCCCTGGGTGTGTTCTAACTGTGGGGGGGCGTGGTTGACAGGGGCATGACAGATCTAACTGATCCCAGTGACAGGGATCAGTAGATCTGGCATGCCCCCCTCACAGAACGGGGAACCGCCGTGTTTACTTCAGCGGTTCCCCGTTCCTCCTCTCTGTAAGGAGATTGCGGGTCTCCGGCGGACATCGGGTCCGCCCGACCCGCGGGCACGCTCCCGCAGGGTGCGGCGGGACGTGCGCGCGCCCGCGGGAGCGCGCCCAACACGAGCTAAATGGTAGGACGTCTATAGACGTCCTCCCGGCATTTTAGAGCCGCGCTGTAGCTGTCATTCGGCTATGGCGCGGATGGGAGGAGGTCAATAGTGCATGCAGCCTATGGCATCATTAGTGCATGCGCTCTGAAGGTCCTTGTTACCGTGTCTGACGTCATCGTGGCTCTGGCCACTCACAGCCTGCGAACCCAGAAGAAACACCAGGGAAGATGTCAGCTGTCTCAGCAGTGTGCGGGCGCCACGGGAGGGCTTTGTTTTAAAGTAAGGATTTCATGATGAGCTTGTATACGATGCATATTAGCTCATTATGCCTTTGTCTTACAGGTTTTTTTTGTTTTTTTCACAATGGTTTAGAACCTCTTAAAGTGGAGTAAGGTCCAGTGATGCTGTCGCCCGAGGGCTCGCTCTTCTCCCCCTCCCCTCAGCGGCGCCGGCATGACAAGTGTGGGCACCCAGCTTTGGCTTCAAAGCCGGAAGCGCACTGCGCATGTGCGAGTCGCGCTGTGCCTTGTGATTGGCCGGCGTATCTTCTTGGGACCTGTGACATGTCCCAGAAGATCGCCGAGAGGAAGGGGGGGGAAGTGGAACTTCCTTCCAGAGCCGTGGCTCTAGGAGAGGAAGTGGACCTGGGACCCTGTGCAAACAGGGTCCCCGGCCCCCCCACCCCCAAAAAAATGACATGCCAATTGTGGCATGTTAGTGGTCACCTTCCCTTAAAGCGGAAGTTCCACTTTTGGGTGGAGCTCCGCTTTAAGTCTGTTTTTTTCAACACAACAAGCTGTCCTGTAGATGTAGATGTAGGCTTGAGACAAACTGCTTACAATGATCAGCTATTAGGAAAAAGGAAAACTGTTGCTGTAACTGCTTTCAAAGTGTGAGCTGGAGTTTGGCTTCAATGTTTTAGTATATTTAAATCGGCTTGTACATCTAGCACTCCCTTCCCCCCAGATTAACAACGCTGCTGTCCAAATGTGTCTCTAGGCACAAGAGGTCTGTTATTGGCCAGATCACCAGGTGAAAACAGAAAAAAATACCGAAAAAAAGAAAACGAATGCAGCCACTACATCTAATGATTAGAGAGCTGCAATATATTACATTTTTGATTTTGAGGTTTATTGCTACCTTAATGTAAAACTATGAATTGCTTAGCTGTAAAACTCCGTCATAACACAAGCTTCCAGTTCTGTTCCAAAGCCAACAGTTTTCCTATCAATAGCATCCCTAAAAACAAAGTGTGTTGATGTTATGCTGAGAGAAGCCACATTAGTTTGCATTTCACCCTTCTTCCCCTCTTGTCAGTTTACATTTTGCCTAGAGCACCCTGCGGATTAGGACAACTACAAAGCCCTAATATTAAAGCATCCTGTTACAAGTCTGAACTGTATTTTGTCAGCAGGATCACTTCATTCCTTGATCTGCCTTTAAGGAATTTACCTTCCGCGGTGTGGAAAGTATACAGGAATATATGCAAATTTGACATCTCGAGTCACCAAATAAAACCGATCACTGTGCTGGAAATGTACAGAAAAAAGGGACAACTGTTGCCCACGCTACCCCCATGAACTGTAGAGATGTAGGCCGGTATGGTTTAAGAAACAAATAAAGTAATGATACATAGTTCAAATGCAGTACCTTGTTCTGGAATACTAAATTGTATTATTGGAAAAAAACTCAATAGACACAGATGTTAAACTCATAAATAATTCTTGGGTGGCCGTACCGGAATTTTTGATCCATGTTTGATTTCAGTTGAAAAATCCATCCCGCACAAAAATACTACCCACAACAAGCACCTGTTTAAACAAGTCATTCCACTTCCCTCGCACTCTCAATCTGGACCATGTGTATGGAGGGTTACAGCATAAGCTGCTAGAGAAGAAAGCAATCTAAGTATCAGGACAAGTCTTTGTTAAAGGAAAAAAAAAAGACCTTTTACTGGCTCTGGACATTGCGCAGCTTTTTTTTCGATAAATAGGGGTGACCTTCCCATCACAGCGTACCCATAGTTTGAGTAATACTTGGTTGTTATAGGATGCTTTTCTTAATTTTATCCGAAAACTTTATTAAATTGAATCAAAACTGTAGGCTAAATTCACATAATTCAGGTTCTATCTCGTCAATGAGCTTTTTTTATTGCTATCCTTGCAATAAATTGAATTTCTGACTTGCATATACTGTATTATTAGCAAATTCTAGCAGGGAGATTTTCCAGTTCCACAAAACAGCCACAGACATTACTAAGTCAAACCTGGGTGTCACATTCCATAATGTAGAATAAGACAATTATTTTAGAGTCCAGCCAGCTGCAAGAGAATGGCACATTCATCATGACGTTATTGGGCAAAAATGCAAATAGAAATATAAGAAACTGGTAAGTATTTCCACCCAGCAGCGCCAAGCCAAAACGGCTTTGGTTGGAGGTTATCTTTAAGCTGGGGCAAAATTTTAATAAGACCAATGAAGGGAGTAGACCAAAGCAGAGAGCTGAAAGTGGACCTGGAGCACTTTCTAAAATGACAGCAGAAGGTGTTTGCTTTTAGACTATCTCTCTTAATCTCCAAAGGATGGGAAGTGGGATAAGCGAGTTATTTACCTGTGTATGTAAATTTAGGCTTGCTCAACTGAGCCCTGTATACAACAGACAAATGGTAAAGCAGTTAAAGTAGAGCTCCACCCAAAAGGGAAAGCGCCGCTTGTTTGTTCCCCCCCCCCTTCGCTGCCACATTTGGCACCTGGGGGGGAGGCGGGAGTGGGTAAATGTTTTTGACAGGTACCCGTCCCCACTTCTGGGAAACCTCACCGCGGCCAGGTCCCCCGGAAGTTTGGCCCCCTCCTCCTTCCACCGCCGCTAGGACATTGCATAGTAGGGAACTGGCCATGAAGCTACAAGCACCCGAGAGCCAATTGACAAATCAGCTGGGATCCCTGGACAGGTAAGTGTCCTAATATTAAAAGTCAGCAGCTGTTGCAATATTATAAAATGTGGTTTATACTTTAAGATATAATGGACTATGTGGGAGGTAAACCAACTGTAACAACACATTGATGTAATAATGCCCTGCACCAAAGATTTTTTGTTTTTTTATTATCTCTAATTGGAGCTTTGATATGCAACTATGGGCTGAAACTCCCTGTAAATGCCACTTATGTTACTATATGCAGTGTTTGCTACTGTTTTCCCTGTATTGTCATAATACTTAATAAAATGTTCATTAAAAAAAAAAAAACGTGGCAGCTACATTTTTGGTGGGGGGGTCTCATATTGTAATCAATAAATGATGAGTACACACCCCCTACCCCTTGCATTCCCCTACTTGTAAATGTTCTCTCTCCCTTTTTTCTCCTCTAAATTTTTACACCGCTGTTATCATCACATGATTGTAATGTTTTGTCATCTAAATATGGTACCTTTTCACCTTCACCTTTTTCATTTCCTTAAAGTGGTTGTAAACCTCTGACATGAATATCCCTCTATACTATGTACTTGTCTCAATTCAGAGCACTGTTATTGCTGTCTGCTGCCTTGTTCCACTGTTATCTGTATGAATCACTTCTGACAACTCTTCCCCGACACCAGGAGAATAAAGGTGACGAGGAGGGAGCTCCAGCACTGTGATTAACAGCCTCCACCCTCCTATGTAATTCATTTGAAATATTTCATTTCCACCTGTCTTCATTATTTTTACTTGACTGCAATGAAAACCAACACTTGTATCTTAGAGTGTCATTAAATCCCCATCATTAAAGTGTCATTAAAGTAATTGTAAAGGTAATTTTTTTTAATAACAAACATGTTTATACTTACCAGCGGCCATGAACCTCCTCTTTTCGGGTCCCCCGTCGGCACTCCTGGTGCCTCCCCTCTGTCCAGTGCCCATGGGGACACTGGTGCATTCTCGCACCAGAGCCCCACTACTGCGTCCATTGACACAGGCAGCGGTACTTGGCCCTGCCCCCCACTTCCTCATCACTTGCTTTGATTGAGAGCACTGGGAGCCGATGACTCCCGGTGCCCCAGCAACGACAGCAAGACCCGGAAGCAGGGGTGGCCCCTCCATTAAAGGCGCACAGGTGCTGCCCCCTCTATCCACGCCACCCCTATATGAATAATGGATAGATTCATGAATAGCATGAATTTATCCACGGCCACCGCGGCCACCCCCTATTCATGTGTCTAGCCCCTTTCAGGACGCTGGGCGCATGAATTACAGCAGCAGGGGTGTTTTTCTGAAGCATCTGATTAGAACCATAGGCTCTAATAGGCTTCAAAATAGGGTGGACTTGTGGCGCGGAGTGTGGCGCAGAGCATTTCGCTCGAAGCCCACCCAGATGCCTTAGAAAAGCAAATGAATATTCACTTTTCTAACCCTGAATCGCCTCTCCGGCAATCAGCAAGCGCGGGCCTGATACCCGTTTCCCGATTGGCTGAAAGGTCAGGCGATCCTATTGGACGCCCAAGAGGAGGAGGATGCACGATGGAAGCCGCCGTGATCCACACCACAAGAGGAGGAAGAAAGCTGCCCACCCACCTGCTTCCTAGATGGGGTAAGTGTGGGGCTTTGATGTCTTGACTGTCCTCCCGGGGGGGGGGGGATTTGGGGAGTTGCTGCAACCAACCAGGGGGAGTGGCTGTTTGCTGCCCCCCCAAAAGAAAGAATCACCAGCCAGCACTGCCCAGAAGTGAGGGTAGAGAAGAGCTGCAGATGTGCACAGGGCTGGATCGAACGAGGGCTCAGGTAGGTAAAAGGGGGGGGGGAGGGGGGATGCTGACACCTAAACATTTTTTACCTTTAGATTCTGTAGCATTCTGCTTTATTCAAACTAAGGTCAATCACTTAGAAACTGACCACCGCATATATCCTGCGGCAGGGCGGCTCTATTGAGCAAAACAACGTACCTGTACGCTGTTTCATGCACAAGATACTGTGGGCGCACGCACACCCGCTGCACAGCGGGGGAGCCAATCTGCGGGTCTGGCGGACCCAATGTCCGCCAGCCACCCGTGATTGCTCCACAAAGAGGCAGAAAGGGGATCTATCTGAAAAGCAAGACAGATCCCCATTCTGATAGGGAAGTGCACAGAGATTGTCTATCCCTAGTAATCAGGAACAGCGATCTCTGTGTTCTTCCTGTCAGTCCATTCCCCATACAGTTAGAAAACACTCCCAGAGAACACACTTAACCTTTGATCTCCCCTGTTAACCCCTTCCCTGCCAGTGTCATTTATACAGTGGTCAGTGCATTTTTTTAGCACTGATCACTGTATTGGTGTTACTGGTCCCCCAAAAAGTGTCACTTTGGGTCAGATTTGTCTGCCGCAATGTTACAGTCCCGCTAAAAATCGCTGATCGCCGCCATTACCACTAAAAATATAAAAACAATAAAAAGTCCATAAATCTATCCCATAGTTTGTATTTGTCGGTGATCAACAACTTATAGCGGGACTGCGATATTGTGGCGGACAAATCTGACACTTTTTTGGAAACCAATGACACTAATACAGTGATCAGTGCTAAAAAATATGCACTGTCACTGTACTAATGACACTGGCTTGGAAGGAGTTAACATCAGGGTTAACAGTGTGCCTAGCCTGTGTTTGTGCACTGTGTGGAAGGTGCTTTTACTAGGGGAAGGCATGGATCCATACCTTCCCTACTGACAGAGCCAGGAGTGAGCCGGAGTGAGCCGCCATCGGCATGAATGCACACCTGCGACCCGTAAGTGCGGGATTATGTATATATATATATACACAGTATCTCACAAAAGTGAGTACACCCCTCACATGTTTGTAAATATTTTATTATATCTTTTCATGTGACAACACTGAAGAAATGACACTTTGCTACAATGTGAAGTAGTGATTGTACAGCTTGTATAACAGTGTAAATTTGCTGCCCCCTCAAAATAACTCAACACACAACCATTAATGTCTAAACCGCTGGCAACAAAAGTGAGTACACCCCTACGTGAAAATGTCCAAATTGGGCCCAAGTGTCAATATTTTGTGTGGCCACCATTATTTTCCAGCACTGTCTTAACCCTCTTGGGCATGGAGTTCACCAGAGCTTCACAGGTTACCACTGGAGTCCTTCAGATGGGCTGGTCTGAGTATTTCAAAAACTGCTGACCTATTGGGATTTTCACACACAACCATCTCTAGGGTTTACAGAGAATGGTCCGAAAAAGAGAAAATATCCAGTGAATGGCAGTTGTGTGGACGAAAACGCCTTGTTGATGTCAGAGGTCAGAGGAGAATGAGCAGACTGGTTTGAGATAATAGAAAGGCAACAGTAACTCAAATAATCACTCGTTATAACCAAGGTATGCAGAATACCATCTCTGAATGCACAACACATCAAACCTTGAAGCAGATGGGCTACAGCAGCAGAAGACTACATCGGGTGCCACTCCTGTCAGCTAAGAACAGAAAATTGAAGCTACAACTCGCACAGGCTCAGCAAAATTGGACAACAGAAGATTTGAAAAATGTTGCCTGGTATGATGAGTCTCCATTTCAGCTGCGACATTCAGATGGTAGGGTCAGAATTGAGCATAAACATGAAAGCATGGATCCATTATTCCTTGTATTAACAGTTCAGGCTGGTGGTGGTGTCATGGTGTGGGCACACTTTGGGCCCATTACTACCAAATGAGCATTGTTTAAATGCCACAGTCTACCTGAGTATTGTTGCTGACCATGCCCATCCCTTTATGACTACACTGGACCCATCTTTTGATGGCTTCTTCCAGCAGGATAATACTTCATGTCACAAAGCTCTAATCATAAGGCTAACTTCTGCATATAAACCAATCAGTTTCCTTTTTTTTTTGCCAAAGTTTACTTAACCACTTGCCGACCGCCCGCCGTGGCTTGGTGGCGGCAAAGTGGTTCGTTATCGTGAAATGCCGTCACCTGATGGCAGCCGCGATAACAAGTATTGTAAGCGCACGTGCCACCGGAGGCACGCTCACTGTGTTCCGGGGGGGTCCAGGGAGTGGGTAGGGGGGACTCAATCTTCGCCCGCTCCCCTACAGTGAGAGAATGGAGGTCTGTGTAAGTAAACACGGATCTCTGTTCTCATAGAGGGGGAAGGGCTGTGATCACAGGCTTCCTGTATATGGAAGCCGTGATCACTCCCTCCCCCAGCCAGCCCAGCCCCCATACAGTTAGAACACACTGAGGGAACACAGTTAACCCGTAGAGCGCCCCTCCAGGTTAACCCCTTCCCTACGAATGGCATTTACACAGTAATCAGTGCATTTTCATAGCACTGATCACTGTATAAATGCCAATGGTCCCAAAAAGGTATCAAAATGGTCCGACATGTCTGCTGCAATATCACAGTATCTCTAAAAATCACAGATCACCGCCATTCGTAAACGCGGCAACTTTTGCGTAAACCAATCAATAAATGCCAATTGCAATTTTTTTACAACAAATATGAGGAAGAATATAAATTGGCCAAAACCAATAAAAAAAAAATATGTTTTTATATATTTTTTTTGGATTTGTATTTTAGCAAAAAGTAAGAAATATTGTTTTTTTCTTTTTTTTGCAAAATTGTCACTATTTTTTTGTTTATAGCAGTGATCAGAAATGATACAGGGGTGATCAAATACCACCAAAAGAAAGCTCTATTTGTGGGAAAAAAGGATGCAAATTCTGTTTGGGTACAACGTCACACGACCGCGCAATTGTCAGTTAAAACGGTGCAGTGCCGAATTGCAAAATGTTCTCTGGCCCTAAACTGGTAAATCCTTCTGGGGCTGAAGTGGTTAAACAAGCTGAAGTTGGAAGCTGATTGGTTTCTATGCAGAAGTGAGCCTGATTTTGCACCCTCCAGCTTTAGTAAATAAACCCCAATGAGTTCACTGTACTCCAATGGCCTCCACAGTTACCAAATCTCAATCCAATAGAACGCCTTTGGGATGTGGTGAAATGGGAGATTCCTATTATGGATGTGCAGCTGACAAATCTGCAGCAACTGCATAATACTATATCATGTCAATATGAACCAAAATCTCTGAGAAATGTTTCCAACACCTTGTTGTCTATTGCTCGGAGAATTAAGGCTGCTCTGAAGTCCAACCCGGTACTAGCAAGGTGTACCTAATAAAGTGGCCGGTGAGTGCATATGTGGGCTGTGTTAACTGCAAAAATATTTATATGCCTATCCATCCAGTTCTGAGATTTACACAGCAATAGCAAGGAAGAGGAGATTATCTTTCTCTGCTGTAGTTTCACTTATATGTACAGGTCTGTTCCCCAATCCCAAAGAGAAAAAATAGCACAGTGATGAGCTTGTCATATTCTCATCCTGCTCCCTCCTCCAATCCGCATGCTTATTGCACTACAGCACACCTGACTGTTTTATGAGCCGCTTTTCCCTCGCCCTCTATGAGTTCTGATATACAGACTACAGGAGAACAAGGCAAATTCAGGTACTTATACTGTTTGCATTTAAAAAATACATTTAATGTTGTATTAATGATTACAGAGCTGGGCTAATTTCTGCTTTTTATATCTACCTAGAAAACAAAAGTGCTGCCATTGATTGTGTTAGTTTATCTTTTTTTAAAGAAATGTAATACTAAACAAATGCTGGATCATTTGGTAGTAACGATTCATTTAAGTTCCTTGAATATTCAATCCCTAGAAAGCATTTGCATCTTCACAGAACAAGCCCTCTTCTGTCACTAGCAAGATGGATGGTGGAAGAATCAGCTGTTGTCTGCAAGTGAGTGACAGTTCAGGCTTGTTCTGTGGGATGCATTAGAAGTCTTCTACAGATGGGCTTAGGTAATCATGCTGAGGTGTGGGTGGACGTCTGGTTGGGAAGTGGGTGGATGGACATTGGGATGTTTTCAATAGGAATCTGAATGACAGAGGCGATAGCCCCCATAGACAAATAACAAACACTAATTTCATTAAGTCCCGGGCTGCCAATTGTTTAGATACATGCACAGCTACATACAGTACCTTTATATATGCATGGATGGTAACCATTATGCTAATTCCGCAGTAATGTGTAGCCTTTCCCATCATTAGTTTTGGACACCTTCAGATCATTTGTTTCTGACATACTGGCTCCCTGCTTAAACCAAGTAAAAGAACTGACAGATGTCACTTTTATTGGCATTTTAGCAAATCTTACAACATATCTGAGCATCAACTGGAATAACTGGGCAACATGTAAAAAAAGAATTTGCAGTTCACAGATAGTTTTTTTTTTTTTTTTATCAGCAAAGCATGTGTGTGTGTATATATATATACATATATATATATATATACACAGTATCTCACAAAAGTGAGTACACCCCTCACATTTCTGTAAATATTTTATTATATCTTTTCATGTGACAACACTGAAGAAATGACACTTTGCTACAATGTAAAGTAGTGAGTGTACAGCTTGTATAACAGTGTAAATTTGCTGTCCCCTCAAAATAACTCAACACACAGCCATTAATGTTTAAACTGCTGGCAATAAAAGTGAGTACACCCCTAAGTGAAAATGTCACAATTGGGCCCAATGAACCATTTTCCCTCCCCGGTGTCATGTGACTCGTTAGTGTTACAAGGTCTCAGAAGTGAATGGGGAGCAGGTGTGTTAAATTTGGTGTTATCGCTCTCACTCTCTCATACAGGTCACTGGAAGTTCAGCATGGCACCTCATGGCAAAGAGCTCTCTGAGGATCTGAAAAAAAAAGATTTATTGCTGTGCATAAAGATGGCCTAGGCTATAAGAATATTGCCAAGACCCTGAAACTGAGCTGCAGCATGGTAGCCAAGACCATACAGCGGTTTAACAAGACAGGTTCCACTCAGAACAGGCCTCGTCATGGTCGACCAAAGCAGTTGAGTGCACGTGCTCAGCATCATATCCCGAGGTTGGCTTTGGGAAATAGACGTATGAGTGCTGCTAGCATTGCTGCAGAGGTCGAAGAGGTGGGGGGTCAGCCCGTCAGCGCCCAGACCATACGCTGCACACTGCATCAAACTGGTCTGCATGGCTGTTGTCCCAGAAGGAAGCCTCCTCTAAAGATGATGCACAAGAAAGCACGCAAACAGTTTGCTGAAGACAAGCAGACTAAGGACATGGATTACTGGAACCATGTCCTGTGGTCTGATGAGACCAAGATAAACTTATTTGGTTCAGATGGTGTCAAGCGTGTGTGGCGGCAACCAGATGAGGAGTACAAGGAAAAGTGTGTCTTGCCTACAGTCAAGCATGGTGGTGGGAGTGTCATGGTCTGGGGCTGCACGCTTGCTACCGGCACTGGGGAGCTACAGTTCATTGAGGGAACCATGAATGCCAACATGTACTGTGACATACTGAAGCGGAGCATGATCCCCTCTCTTCGGAGACTGGGCCACAGGGTAGCATTCCAATATGATAACGACCCCAAACACACCTCCAAGATGACCACTGCCTTGCTAAAGAAGCTGAAGGTAAAGGTGATGGACTGGCCAAGCATGCCTCCAGACCTAAACCCTATTGAACATCTGTGGGGCATCCTCAAATGGAAGGTGGAGGAGCGCAAGGTCTCTAACATCCACCAGCTCCGTGATGTCATCATGGAGGAATGGAAGAGGACTCCAGTGGCAACCTGTGAAGGTCTGATGAACTCCAATGCCCAAGAAGGTTAACGCAGTGCTGGAAAATAATGGTGGCCACACAAAATATTGACACTTTGGGCCCAAATTGGACATTTTCACTTAATGGCTGTGTTTTGAGTTATTTTGAGGGGACAGCAAATTGACACTGTTATACAAGCTGTACACTCACTACTTTACATTGTAGCAAAGTGTTATTTCTTCAGTGTTGTCACATGAAAAGATATAATAAAATATTTACAAAAATGTCAGGGGTGTACTCACTTTTGTGAGATACTGAATATATACCCCAAACTCACTCATCCATGTCTTTATGAACCTTGCTTTGTGCACTGGTGTGCAGTCATGTTGGAACAGGAAGGGGCCATCCTCAGACTGTTCCCACAAAGTTGGGATAATGAGATTTTCCAAAATGTCCTGGTATGCTGATGCCTTAAGAGTTCCTGTCACTGGAACTAAGGGGCCAAGCACAACCCCTGAAAAACAACCCCACACCATAATCCCCTCCACCAAATGATTTGGACCAGTGCACAAAGCAAGGTAAGCTTGGTAAAGTAAACATTATGTATGTGCTATTACCTTGCATATAGCTCCCAACTGTCCCTCCAAATTTGGAGGGAGTGTCCCACTGTTGACACCAATTCCCTGTGCCCCAGCCTCAACTGTCCCTCTTTTCAGTTTGATGTGTACTTCTCTATACAAAATGTACTATTTTACTACCAAACGTGTTATGCTGCACTAAACATTGTACCCAACCTTTATATTGCTGCATTTGTTATTTTGGAAAGCAATTATAAAGGAAAAATAGAGGTAAAAAAATACTTGTGTGGTTTTGCCAATCAATTTCTTTATATTAGGACTTTGTGGTCCACTTAACTTGAACCGTGGCAGGGGTGTGTTTTTTGCCTGCATACTCTATGCTAAAAGGTGACCCCCTTTAATATTTCAGAAAGTTGGGAGGTATGACCTTGCTTATAAACTTCCACAGCATTTTATAATTCTAACAAATCCCTAGATACATGAAAGGCAAGCCAAACAAGATTAGCACCATTAACAAGGGTTATCCCCGATCCATGACACAGGGGAAAATGTCCATATAACAACTCCAATCCTGCAAGTTTACAACTGCCTCACAAAAGTCTAATCCATCATGTCCTGTCAAGATGTTTTAAAATCTTCCATTTACATAATCCAGTAGGCACAAGTTTCATATGAAAGAGCTCACAGTAGGCCTCAACCAAACCTGTTGTTTAGGACTTATCTAGGTAAACAAGGGCCTCAAGGCCTACAAGTCCGGGAGAGGAAAAGCTCCAGCCCTTTCCATCTGGAATGTGCAAAATGTTTAGCCTTAAGTTGAGATAACTGACACCTGATCATCATCATTTGACATAAGTGTGTGTGGATTCTATCACCACAAACAGACACAAGAAAGTCAAATGTGTACAAAACAAACCGGGCTATTTATTGCTAAACACACTATACACATATCACAAAGCTCTTTTTCTATTGCTCCAAAACAGACCAACAGGAAAGGCTTTTAATAAGACTATTCGTTTTGGTTACTGTATATTAACATTTTTATGAGCCAGTTTAAAAAAAATCCAGATTAGTTATTGCCATGTGAACAAGTATCACAAAGTTACATTTCCTCCATGGAATAGCACAAAGCAGAAAACTAATAATGAGATAAAGACACGTACATATATTTTTAGCTTCATGGTCGAAACTTTAGCCACGCTGTTTATTTAAGGGGTAACGTCATATTTAAATTAACCAAATTAAGTTGGGAGTAAACGCCCATGCATGATTTGCACCTATAGGTAAACCTATAACAAGGCTTACCTATAGGTACTGTAAATATCTCCTAAAACTGCACCATTTAGGAGATATTTACTTTAGATGCAGCCGGTGACAACACTGTCGCACGTGTGCTGAAGGAACGGCATACCGTGTCCTGTGCGGTAAACAAAGGCTCCTGCACGCATGAGCGGGAGTAACGTCATCGTGGCTCCAGCCACTTACAAGGCCACTATGAACCCGGAAGGAAGACTGGGTGAAGATGGGAGCGCCTTCAGTGGTGACAGTGCGCCACTGGAGGGCTTGTTCTAAGGTAAGTTTCACATTTATGTGTTTAAAGTTTCTCGTTTATGTGATGCATACTAGAACATTATGACATTGCCTTGAAGGCTTAAAAAAAAAAGCCAGCGGTTTATTACCGCTTTAAGTGCTGGAGGTTGTTAAAGCACATCTACCACCAGAATAACCAATTCCAGAAAATCTTATCATGTTGCCCATCCAGTTTAGACTCAGTCAGTTAAACTCAATTCAACAAACAATACAGGCAATAATAATATGGGAGAGATGGTGGGAGCCACAGTTTGAATCACCTCGGGCAGTCTGATTGAGCGGGAAGATCGGCACTTTTAGAGGCTACAGTACGGCATCCTGGAGCTTGCCAAAAACCTATTATCACTGGCCGTTGCTAGGGGATGATTCATTAAAAGAGTGAGGGAAAAGGGAGAGAGAACTTCAGTGCCCATTGCGCCATCATGTAAGGTCGCATATTGCTAGGTACCCAAACATTCTTAGAACTCATTTACATGTGCGGCTATACTGCTGCCCCTCTCAAAAGAGATCCACAGTGGATCCCTTTTTAGATGGCACTTGACAGATAGAGAAGAGGCAATATGCAGCCTCCTCAATGCCTGCTTAAACCCTCAAAATGTATGGGTCAATGTAATGTAATTGCATGCAGTTGCGGCATGGCCCCATATATTTGACAGTTTTGACACCTGCTGAATGCAAAATGCAGTTTAATTTTTGCCACAGCATGTGTACAGCCCAGAATGGATGCATGCTCTAGTTTAGGTGTGTGGACTTTACTGCTCCCTGGATGCCTGTTTGAAAAAGCACCTAAGGCCCCCTTTGCACGATTGGACCGCTCGGATCCGCCCGTCCGTTTTTCAGGTAGATCCAATCGAGCCACCCATAGACCTCTATGGGCAAGCAGATGTCAGCAGAGATGTGTCCGCTGACATCCATCTGCCATCTGATCCACTAAAATAGACGTATGGGTGAGAAGTTCACCATCAGTCCAGCGGATGTGATCAGATGAAAACAGACAGGTGGTCCGTTTTCATCTGAACTTCCCATAGAAAACAGCGGGGCTCTGACAGATCCGTCCCTGCACAGTGAACAGAGAGGGAGCTGTCATCCGCCGGCTCAGTGGAGATCAATGGCGTGATCTCTCACTGAGCTGGCGGACCCCGCTGAGCAGATCCACTCCATGTGAAAGGGGCCTAAAGCTAAAATCGGGGCAACTAAAAGATTATCCATTGCAATGGGGTTGTGCCTGCTCTGAAAGGCTTAATCGCTCATTTATGTCTAGTTAGTAAAAGAAAATGTACTTCTCTGCTCTTCTGAGCAGGAAGGCCGTCCCTGTAGCCTCTTTTCTTCACGCTCTAGTGCAGCCTTTTTCAACCAGGGTGCCTTGAGGTTTCTTTGGGGGTGCCTTGGCAAGATGCTTAAAAAATGCTCAAAAACTGTATACAAGCAGGTGTGTGAATGAAAGCTGTCTTTTAGTTACACAGAGCCATAGGTTTTCATTGTGCACCATTATAACCTTATAACTGCTGGCATTATATCAACCTTCAGTTGATAAGGAGGATGTTAGTCACCTGCGTAGCATCCTTGTTTGTCCCTCCCCTGCCCCTCTGCGTTGGCATCACATTAGCTGAGTGATGAAGAAAAGCTGATGGAGAAGAGAAACATTGGAATACTAGTCAGTACCAGTCTGCAAAAGTGTATTTGAGTTGGAAGAATAAATAAGCTCTAACATTGGGTGTCTCTCTTGTGTAGATAGTGCTGCATTATGTAAAACTATTAGAATAGTTTTTACATTTTAAAATGGGGTGCCTCAAGATTGTCCATAATTTGTAAAGGGGTGCCTTGACTGAAAAAAGGTTGAGAAACACTGCTCTAGCGGTCTAGGATCCTGACATCAATAAGAACAAAGCAGGGTCTATAGCTGCTGAGGGACAGTCCACAGTTAGAGCTTGGGGGATCACCATCTGCTGGGGGAGAAGAGAATCAAGGTAAGTAAAACTGTTTCTCCAGGGCACAGACCCACTACAAGGGATACTTTTTTAGTTACCTGGAGTTGGGTTTTAACCACTTCAGCCCCAGAAGGGATTTCCCAGGTTAGGACCAGAGCACTTTTTGCGATTCGGCACTGCTTTGATTTAACTGACAATTGCGCGGTCGTGTGACGTTGTACCCAAACAAAATTTGCGTCCTTTTTTTCCCACAAATAGAGCTTTATTTTGGTGGTATTTGATCACCGCTGCATCATTTCTGATCGCCGCTACAAACAAAGAAATAGCGACAGTTTTGCAAAAAAAATATTTCTTCCTTTTTGCTAAAATTCAAATCCCAAAAAATATCAATAAACATTTTTTTCATCGATTTTTATATTCTTCCTCATATTTTTGGTAAAAAAAATCGCAATCGCCGTTTGTTGATTGGTTTGCGCAAAAGTTGCCGCGTTTACGGATGATGAGAATTAATTTCTGGGGTTTTTATTATTTTTTTAATGGCGGCGATCTGCGATTTTTAGCGGTACTCCGATATTGGGTGGACATGTCGGACATTTTTGACACTTTTTTGGGACCAATGACATTTATACAGCGATCAGAAATTTAACGGTTACTGTAAATATGTCATTAGTCACCTGTAAATTTAAAGACTAGCGACATATTTACAGTAACCAGGGTTTTTTCACAGTTTTTACAGGCTGTACAGGTGGGTTATAGCCTCATGGCGATTTTTAGCGTCTAGCGGCGGTAATTTTTTTATTATTTTTGGGGTCTTTAATTAA